>PVHX01018237.1:0-38445 GCA_004024805.1 Geosciurus inauris | reverse complement strand
TTTTGGTACTGATGAGTGAACTCAAGGGCACTCAATCACTGAACCACATCCAATACCTTGCTTTTGCTGAGGCTGGCTTTGAACTTATGATCCTCCTGTCTCAGCTTCCTGAGGCACTGGGATTATAGGTGTGCACCACTGCGCCCGGATGAAATATGACTTCTTAACAGTTGGATGAAGTTTATTTTGTTTCCACTCCCCACATCTTTATTTTGTTCCACCTCTTCCATTTAAGGAAGCCTAAAATCTAATTTAAAAATGTAATTCTGTCATAATACATTCATTCAGAAAATTTGAAGAAAGACAATAGAACTCTTTAGTATTGCCATGTACATTTAAGAGTTGATAAAAGATTTAGCAAGTCAAATGTAAGAATGAATTTTTAGAAGTGGGCATTTCACTATTATGTAAAAAATTATGAAAAATACCTTGAGACATCAGGGTTGCCAGTCATCTAATGACCTTTGTAAAGCATATTTAGATGACAAACAGAAAATAAGAGATACTTCTTTTTTTAAAGGGTCAAATGTCAGGCATCTATGTTAATAGTCTAAAATTAGACTATAGAACATTACCAGTAATACTCACTCTAACATGACCAAGATGTTTGTTAAAGTTATTTAATTACAGGAGGCTGATACTTCAAACTGGGCAAAACAATAGTCAATGATCTTTTTCTCAATCAACCTTGATCTGTTAAACTATTCAGGTATGTTTAGAACCAAATAACATTAGCATCAAGGGTAAAATAAAGAACCCTAAGGAATTCTATAGTTAAATGTTCAAGTTGTTTCAGATGTGAACAGATATATATGCATAAATACCTAACTGATGTCTTAATACCAGATGCTACATTTTTTCTTTTTCTTTTTTCCTTGTCCCTAAATTATAGGAGTGAACACCATGCATTCTCTATGAAAATTATTTAACATCCACCTAGCCACATGATATTCAGCCATATGAAATGTTTATTTCATAATTCAGTTGTCATGCATTTCTTAATTCAATTAGGAAAATCCAATTCCAAGAACTCAAAAGATGATCTCTTAATCGCACAGATGGAATGAGCAGGTGAGCCTCTGCATAAGCCCTGCGGTGGGCTCTGTGGTGGGTTTGAAGGGTCTCTTTGCACAGAGATCAAAGGCTGTCAGCATTTTGCTTCCTTTGTCATTTGCTTACAAGAACTGATGACTGTAGTCCATCAGGAAAGGTATATTTGAGAAAAGAAAACGAACATGCTTGGCGACCATAACCTAGGGATTTAAATAGCAAACACATTGAAATCTTCATGTGTTCTAAAGAAGAAAATGGTGTTGGAATTGTTAAGGGAAGTAGGAATGTGGGTGGAGAACATAACTTCACCCCCCAAAGGCAGGACATAAACGTGCATTGAAATGAGTTCCACTGTTGTTATTCTTTCATCTCAAAACCCAACATTGAAAATATTGAAATGTTGAAGCTATTTTAAAAGCCTTGCTATCCCCAACTACATCATTGAATTTTTATGTATAGAAAAATAATGATAATAAATAATAAATTTAGTCTAATAATTTCTGTGGAAGAAAAGGAATAAAACATTAAATAAGAAATTACGTTATTGTATGTTGAAAAAAATTAATCCTGGTACCAAATAAATAAAAATGATGAACTGTGCTGAATGTGAGCTTATTAAAATAATGAAAATAAATTTAGACAGTGATATTTAACCAAAATGGTAATTTTTTGGTACCAGGGATTGAACCCAGGAGTGCTTAACCACTGAACCACATTCCCAGTCCTATCATATTTTACTTAGAGTCAGGGTGTCAAAGTTGCTTAGGGCCTCAAATTGCTGGGACTAGCTTTGAAATCGTGATCCTCCTGCCTGAGCTTCCCAGCCACTGGGATTATAGGCATGTGCCACTGCACTCAGGTCAAAATGGTAATTTTGAACAAATAATTGAAAAGAGAGTCACTGAAGGCTGTCATTAATGCAACTACGTTTCTTGGAATAAGAGAACTTGAAAATTATAGCCATATATAGTATGCTTGATTAACAACATAACTTTTTGAAATTTATTTTACTATGATCTTTAAGAAAGTAATGAAATAGAAGGAACTTAGAAATAAAACATTTAGAATTTGATCTTGCTCCATGTAAAGTGCAATAAATTTAGCTACAGCATTTATTAACTTGCATGCAACAATTTATACTTAGTCTTCTAGGCCTTTATAGCAATATATTAATTGTGTTTGACAATGTGCTCACCTCACCTAGGTACAGCATCACCATAAGTCAATTCTAGATATCTTTAAAATTAGTTCTAAAAGTGTAATGTAAAATTGAAATTCAATGTGTTCTTTACATAGAGGGGGAAATTTGGACCTAAGGAAGATCACTTATACTATTCTCCATTGGGTACAAATTATAGAACAAGACTTTTGAGTGGCACCAAAGGCTTAGAGCAGATAATGTTACTAAGACTGAGGGTCTCAGTTTGGAACATGTATATGTTGATGGGCAACAGCCAGAACCAAGTGTCTTTAAAATCTGTTACTAAGGAAAAGTTATATACAAGAATGGATTGTAAATGTCCAGATTTGGCTAAGACAGGTTGTTCAAAGAGTCTATGAAGAGCTAACAATGGCATTTATACAGGATGTCCTACAAAGACAAGTAGTGACCAAGACCATCAATCCACAGCTACTGCCTTTGGAAATATGAGAGACAAGAAGCCGAGGGCAGACACTATTTCTATAATCCAACTGAGAGGCAATAAGAATCCAAACTAGAGAGCAATCACATATAAAACAGAGACTTTTGGAAACTATTATATAGGAAGTACAAACAGGTGAATTCTAAGCCTCCAAAATGCCATTCCAAACTCCCATTCCTGCACAGTGACCTGTTTCCATGCTATCTCACAGAGCACTTATACTGTTGACTTTCTTTTGATTCTTTTGTTCATAAACAACAGAATTCTACACCTGACAAAAACCTGAAATAATTACCAGCACCTGGAACAAGTCACAGAATTGATGGAAGTGGTAAGCTATGCTTCCTGACATTACCCTTATTGTACCTATCTACAAATGATTATTTTTCCCCAAAATCAGATTTTCTCGAGAATAAAAATGATGACAATGTGCTCACCTTTCCTAGGTACAGCCTCTACATGGCTAGAGGATGCCATAAAACCCTGCAAACAGTCCTGAAGGAGAAGGAAGGATAAAAAGGGGCACCGCTGTGTTGTTGATGAAGGCAACTATCATCCTTGGGAGAAAGGAAGATGGTAAAACACCATTTACCTGGAAAGTTCATCTCCACTCCCAAGAACTTAGCCATGTTAAGGAAACAGTGAGAGCTTCTGGCAGGAAAGTCTTGGTAAATAGGATCTAACTTGCTCTTATGTACGCTGGGAATTAGGTCAAGTGGGTATTATCTGTAGAAAGCTGCTTTCTTCCTTACTAGCCAAGTTACTTGGAATGCTGGTCATACAAAGGTACAAAGCAAGTTAAGCTAATGGTGTCTCTGCTTCTGTAACTTAAGTTATAAAACCCCACTCTCCCTGCAGGAGCAGATATTGCCACTGGACAGGTATCCTGAGTGATGGAGGTGCAAGATGCCTGGAATAGTGTTGTGAGGGACAGATGTGCTACTTGATGAAGCCCAGAGAGACAGAGGTGCTCTCTATCCAGCCTGTGGCCACTGGCCCTTCACTGTATGCATTTTTCAATAAATCTTATACCTCCAACTGTGTTTGGGGAGTATTTTCTTTGAATTCTCAGCAGCCTCTCCCATGGCCTTGAAACAAAATCACTGTGGACAATACAGTAAGATTTCAAGAGATGGGAAAGTTCAAGATTGTCAAATACCCCCAAATCATCTTGCAAATCAGCATTACCTTATTTTCCGCTTCAGAGAGCCATGCTGACTCGAAAGCATCACGTCCATTTTGCTTTAGGCAAGTCTTGGGTCACATTTTTGTATGTTTCCTATGTTACTTCCAGAAATTTTCTGATAGTGTCAAATACATACCTTCCTCATTTTATAGAAAAGGAAAGTAACATTTCCAATGTTAATCCATTGCAACTTTAAGATCTCCATGTTGAGCTTCTTGTTCTGAATTCATCACTTTTTCTACTATCATTATCTGTCTTTGATTTATAATCTTTAACAATTTCGCTCTAATTGTCAGAAGCCCATCGTAAGTCTTAATTGTAATGCATATATACCTTTAAAGTGCATAAGGACACACCAAGTTTTGCAAGTTTTATGAAACTTATTGCAGAAAAAGCAGGTTCTGTTCTAGAGTTTGGCTTTCAGAGACGTAAGACTTCTCATATGAAATAATTAGTGCAAAATTTTATAAAACAGAGTAGGTACAAAAGTATGTCCAAGGAAAACGTTGCAACCTGTTGGAAGACTGGAATATAAGAAACATTTGTCATTTGTTGATTTTAGCAGGTCTCTCAGGAGTCCTTAGTGACTGCAAGGAGTTCCTTTCACTGGAGCAGGCTCCCAGGAAGCCATCATGGTGGCCTTCTCTCTGGGAAATGAAAACATCAGAATGAGATCCTTATTCTCAGGGAACTTAATTAACATGGAGATAAGGCATAATCCATCTGAAATTATGAGACAATAATGTGCAAATAAAGGAAAAATAAAAAAGCATATGTTTTATTCAACAGAGAGAGCAATCAATGTAAGTTGCAAAGGGAGAGAAGTCTATAGGGGGTTGCTTAAGTTGGACGGCAAAAACAGAGAAGCTTTATCATAGATATTGATAAGGAGAGCAAAGGAAATGAACATTAAAAATTATGCTTTGTAATCATTGACCATAGTCAAGTAATTGAATTGCTGAGTTTCAGTTTCCTTTTTTATGGCGAAAGTCTTGCCCAAGTTCCCAAAGTGAAACTTACATGTTAATGTATTACAGGGAAGTGAAATGTACAGTATTGGGGAAATAGCATGCAGGGCAGAGGAAAGTCAAGCAGGAAGGGAAGCTAAGCACATAAAAAGTGGTAAATTATTGAACTCACCATGTTTTAAAAAGAAAAATCAGTCTGTTGCTTAGACATGAACAATGTCTCTGGGACAGCACATTATATCTCTAGATTTCAGAACAGTTTATCACATAGATAAAAAGGGGACAACACAGCTAGAGACTCCTAGTTGCTTCAAGTTTGACCCTAGGGGGTGTGAGGTTCACCCAGTTTCAGGTTTTCTATCCCAGATTCTATGATTTCCACTAGGGAAGACAGGCATGACTCTCTAAGGTAACTCCTCTGAGTTCAGAAGTAGATAAAAGGATAGCCAATGTGGATGCTATTGGGTCAGACTAGGGTGTCCAAAGTAGTATAGCCCCTACATAAGCAGACCCAGATCAGATACTACTGAGGGGCAAGAATCAGATCCAAGCAGTTAGGGTGATGCATGCTTAAATAGGATCAGATACAGAAGAGATGACTTCTTAAGTTTTTACCAGTTTCAAGATTCTGTGACCATATGGGTCTCTTCAGATGAAATCCCAGAGTGCTCAGTAATTCATCAACTGAGATTATTCAATAATTACAGAGAAGTTCATTAATTTTCCATTGGCACCATTCCACTGAATATAAGGAGTTGATTGTGCTTTTTTTTTTCTGTAGCAATTTCTGAGTTTTGTGAAATCAAGTGGAGAAGTGAAATGTGGAATCATGAGCTTAAAAAAAGATGTGCTGCAGAGGCAAATCTGGCCTCAGTCCTGGATTCCATAGACAGCCCTTTATTGCTAACAGCTGTGCAGGTTTGGGTTCACAGTGCAGCTCCCCATTCTCCTGTATGTAAAGCACGTCAGCTGCTAACCTGTAAATATGCCTTTCTGGTATCAGATATATTTGCATGGTAAGGTGAGTGATTGCTCTCCTTCCTGAAAACTGAAAAAAAAGCTGTGTTTAGATTAATGAGATTTTTCATAATGTTTTTAGCTTTATAATTCTACTCTAAACAGTCTCTATGGCTGCATATAAATCCTCAATTCTGGGGAGGCCCCCAAAGCCTTTCCATTTAAGGATTAAGTGGTAAAAACAGAACGTAAATCTATAAAATATGGTTAATGCCCTCTTGTTCTCTCAGTTGTTTTGGTAATATGCACAAATCATTTCTGTAATAGCCCATACATCTTCATGTCAGGGAAGGGGCAACATGAAACTACCAAAGAACCCCACATCTAGTTGTATGACCCATGTCTTCATTGATGAAAAGAAAGTTAGCTCTGGTGTTCATCTATGTGAATTGCACTTTTAAGTTGTGCACTGTACAACCTGGGTAGCCTTTGGGGCAATCTTAGAGAAATTGTTCAAGTCTCTTTATTTCTAAAATATTTATAAAATAGAAATTATTTCTAAAATACTTCTAAAACTGATGTTACTGAATTGCAGCTGAGGAATTTATATCCAGAAAAACTAAATGACTTGTTCAATTAACATTCAGAGAATAAAGAATAGCACAGTTCTTCTGATTCTTGTTCTGGTATTACTTTGTGGCTAAACCTTCAGAATAAAGAAAATTTATTGAAGTATTAGGAAAACATGCAGTAGGGATTAGTATAAATTCTAAAATGCTACATTACTTTCCTTGGATTTTTTGTTCTTAAATTATAAAACTATAACTTCGTAAATAAAATAATCTTTTTTCAGGCTACAGTACAGGCTTAGTCCAGTCACCACTGAGGCACATACACATCCTCCCTTGACTGGGAAAGGACACTATCTTTTAAAAAGAGAATATCCAGCATTTGTTTCTCAACCATGCCACCACTTGATTCTAATTTTATATTCCCTGAGCCTTGAGGTGTGCTACAGATTGCATATTTCCTTGATATCAGGATTTAACATCCATTCAAACTACATTAACAAAAGAAAGGAATATAGGAGGGAACCCAGTTCTA
Organism: Geosciurus inauris; assembly: GCA_004024805.1. Lineage (NCBI taxonomy): Eukaryota > Metazoa > Chordata > Mammalia > Rodentia > Sciuridae > Geosciurus > Geosciurus inauris. Next base: position 31,534 of record PVHX01018237.1, on the reverse strand, counting down.
TTTGCTCAGTAAATGAACCTTTCATTAAAGCCTTTTCCATAGGAGAGTTTGAAACCATTATACAAACAATGATAATAAAAGCAAAAAAAATCTAAATAAAAGTAAAAATAGCTACTCAAAATGAGACACCAATAGGGAGTGAATATTCAGTTATTACCTGGCAGGGAGCTGAATGCTTTGCATGTATTTATTTAATCAGACACTTTGTGAGACCTATGAGATGCAGGCTATCACCTTTCTTGAAGAAAAAAGAAACTAAAGCAGATTTTGTTGTTGTTGTTGTTGTTGTCATTGTTGTTTTGGTGGGGAGGGAGAAGGGATTTCAATTTGATCTACCTTTATTAAATATCAACTATATACATAGCAGCTATATGTTCACTCTGGTATGAGACAAAGAAAAGAGACAGACTGCAGGTCACATGGTTTGCAGTCTAGAGGGTTAGAGAGCTGTGCACATAATTACAGAACTGTGGATTTAATTTATTCACATTCTCACAATCTCCCATTATTATGGAAAATGGATGGTCTGAATATAAAAAGTAAATGAACTGGGGTTAATTCCAATGATGGTTAAAGGAATAAATAAAATTAATGAACCCATTAAAGACAAGCTTCAGAGAAAATTCCACTGGTGCTTCCATCAAAGCATGTTAAAAATTTCCCTCTACTACTCACACACCAAGACAGGGGAGGGGAGTAAAATTAAAATGCTCCTGTCTTTCAAAATCATCTCCCATTCCATTACCCAGGCAAAGTTATTAAACAAATGGAAAGAAGACGTAAAGAGGGATTTGAGAAACCAGCTTTGACACCACGTAGCAGTATCACATGTCCTCCTCTGAAAGGTGTAGCTTTGAGATTCTGATGCTGATGACTACAGTCCTCTCTGACTGACTGGATACTTTAAGCCTCAAAGAAGAGGCTGAGCTGAGAATCAACTCCAGATTGAACTGTGTATTCCACTAGAAACTTTCAAGCCACATTTTCTAGCAAAATACTGCATATATCTGATAGGCATTGCTGGGCTCTAAAATATCTAGGGAAATCTTGGCATCACAGAGGGGCCCACGGCAGTAACAATTCCTTGACAGTAGGGTAAGAGGCTGTCCAAAGTGAATCCATTATCAACAGTCACAACAGTCTGGTTCCATTACCTCATTCCTTTTGATATTTATTGAGGGCGAGACAATTTTACAACATTTCAAACTGGATCATTTTAAACTTGTTTTACTATTTTTGGAAAAATCTAAGCATATTAATTTGAAAAAAGAAATATAGAATACCAAAATAGAACTAACATCGGTGAAAAGCAGAACAGTTTTTCCATTTGGGAGAGAAAAACCTGTCAGATTCATTAATTGCTTCAGTTCATGGATGCTATCACAGCTGAACTCCCTATGCAGTTCAGTTCACTAATTAAAGCATATATGTTTTATTTACATTATCTCATTCATAACCGAATGGGTAGAGTTTACTGTAGTTAATAGCAAATAACAAGAATGGCAGTAACTGTTTTAGATCAATGGTTTTCAAAGTGTGACTCCTGGACCAGTGACACCAACATCACCTGGAAACTTGGTAGACCCTTCCAGGACCCACCCCAGAACTTCTGTACCAGGCACTGGGGGACTGAAATGAGCAATCTGTGGTGTAAAAACCTCTCCAGGTGACTGTGACCCTGGCTAAAGTTTGGAAAACACTGTTTTAGACATTTAACTTTAGAGCTCAGTATTGCAAATTCAAAAGCCCTCAAGACCAGGAAGGGTAAACAGATTCTCTTGGCAAAGACAATTATATGGTCAGGCTAGTGGTTCTCTGGAACTGCAGGCCCCAGTTAAAAGGACTCACATTAAAACTTCATAAATCTCTATGCTACTGGAATAAATCATAGCTGTGAGGTGAATTTGACCCACTGACCTTCAGTTTGTAATTCCAGTTCTAAAGGCATTTAGTAGTATAATTTTATAAAGGATTTACACTTTTAAGACAGGCTTACCGCAATTTTCAAGGAAAAAAAAAATCCATTGTGATTTTAGTTTGTCCTTCTGAATTCCCCTTCAAAGTTTAGTTTGTTGTTCTAAATTTTCATTTGTTAATTTCCAATTGACCCTTGAACTGGTTGCATGTTCCAAGGATCACAGAGACTGGAGAAAATTGTAGCACTAAGAGTTCAATCACCACGGGCATGTGATGTGATTGATGCGATCAGGAAAGGCTACACAAATTTTAGAGGTGAGTGAAGATTAAAATGAGGAGCTCATTCCTCATTGTCCAATCAACTCTCTCCAGTATAACAGAAATTAAAGAAAATAATTATTAAGAATCTCGAGATGGTGACAACAGAGTGTGGACTTTCTGAGCCCAGGGCCAGAAGCACATCTATGAAGCCAGCCTCAGGTGTATCAGTCTCTCCTTTACATTCAACAGGTCCTATCTATCTGTCCCACCTGAGAATGGATTGGTAAAATCTATGAAAAAGTTGAGGGAAGAGCAACTAAAGTAGAAATATTTTATACTATGGAATATATGATCCTGTTGGTTAAAGCTTAAAGAAAGATTTCAGAAATGGAAATGAACATGAACACATAATATAACTGAACACTTTAAATAACTTGCTTTTACTCATGTTTATGTACAGACTTCCTTAGGTTGAAAATTTTGTAAGGGCAGGAACTTTCCTATTAACATTTTTTTTTTATATAATTGGTATTAACTTATATAACCCTATGTTGAGTAGAGCATTTGGTAACCAAGTCTTCCACACTGATGTATTACATTATCAGAAACTAATACAAACTTTTTTCAGACCACTGTGGATACCAAAAATGTCACCGATAAAAAATCAATAACTTTTCTAAGTGACTTTAATTACTGTGTGTCATTCTCTGGATATACTTCCTGAAACAGGTTGAGCTTTGTTTGCCCACAATTCTTCATCCAATGTTTTTTGTTGGTCCTACAAGTCTAGGCAGACAAATATTTCAGAGTAGTCTTCCCTGATCTACCAATCTTATAGTTTCTCCCGCTACATGCACCAAATCTAGTAATGTTCCATCATCACCATGGTTACATCCTTCAAGCAACCATCACTATGAGTGATTCTTTTTCATTTTTATTTGGTTTCTTATTTGTCAAGAATAAAATCTCTGAAGCGGGGACTTGCTGTCTTATATATCCTCAGAGCCTTGATCCCTATAGTGCACACAGACCCATAGTGGTCGATGAGTATGCATTGGTAAATGCTAAGGGAATGCCGAGTGTAATACAGAAAGTATATTTGAGTGCATTTGAAGAGAAGTTCATGAAAGGAGATTGGAGAAAGTGCACTGTGGAAAGAAAAACTGGAATGAGGCTACAGTGTTAAAGGAGGATCTAGTGAGAACCCTCCTAAAAAAGGCCTTGACATAGAAAGAGGGCAGCAGGCAAATGCTAGGATCTTCACAGAGGAGTAGCATCTGAAAAGACAATAGAGATGTTTTATCTTCCCCAGAATGTTTCCATTGGCTAGTTTACTAAATTGGAGATGTGCTCATGGTAAAGAATTCTCAAAACACTGTCATCCTAAGAGTGTTGATACTTTCTTTTAGTTTTGATTATTTATTAGCTTTTATTTATAAATCACAATTATATATGTGGTGCTCAACATGATGCTTTGAAATATGTATCCTTGCTAGAATAGCTAAACAGAGCTAATTTTATATGCTTTGTCTCAGATACTTATCTTCTGGGGGAGCAAGAGCACTCAAAATCAACTTTTTTTGTCCATTTGCGTGAATGCAATACACTGTCATTAACTAAACTCACCATATTGTACAATAAATCCCTTAAACTTATTCCTCCTATCTAAATGATATTTGGTATCCTTTGACCTATATCTCCTGGTAATTTACTTTCCCCAGTATCTGTGCAAATCAACACACTATTCTGAAGACTGGAAAATTAAAAATCTGATACAAGATCAGGAAAATCTAGTTCAAATGGAAATCCATAACCCCACAAAGCACTGGTGGTTTGGACTTGAAGCTATTTTCCAGAAAAGAGAATTTTATCACAGTTAAATCTTGAAAGCAAAAGTCATTCTTCCTCTACCTCCTTTACACTCAATCAGGACTTTTCTAAAAAGTGCTTTTGAGAAGTTGTCCTTGTTTAGTCACAACTTGGAAGAATTTATTTTTAGTTTTAACCTAAATTAAATAATGTTGAAACCATAAGCATGTTTTTAAAGTGAGAGGGGGAAGGGAGAAATAATTTCTCCTATTTTAAGAAACTTGAACTCTATTTGCACTCAGAAAAACAAAACCCCCAATAACCTGAACATGCAAACCTCAAAACTTGGCAGGGTGAGACTCTGAAGAAGGAAAAAATGCAACCAAAGCCAAATTCTATCAAAAACAAAAAAACTGTCTCACACTTTAAGTCATCCAGGCTTTAGTAGCATGCCTTGACATGAAAGGGAACACAGTTCTCTTATTTAAATAAAACATGTTGTCTTCATTTACAATGGTTCAGTGAATGTCAATGCCCCTAGAAGCCTCAGTTTAGCACACAGAAAAATAACTGTCCAAGTAGGAAAGGAAAAGGTCTAATTAGTTCTTCCATCACCCTCGTTTATGAGCAATAAGGGAAAATCTAGACATTGTCCTGATGTTGGTTTTTACATCCTAAGATCTGATTTCAACTACCAAAATCCATAATGTAATCTCTATATTAATTGCCATTTGTACAAACCTACCCCTAATATCCTCCACATTATTATTGCAAAATTGGAATTTGTTCCAGAAATCAGGGACTGATTTTCTTCTTCCTCTTTACTTTTAGAGTTAATTTATAAATTACTACTCAGCATATACTACTGAAAGAAACAGAAGAGTGGAAACATTTCTAGTCACATGGGACATTTCTAGTAACAGAAGAGGTTACTGCAATTGGTTGAACTACATTGGATAGTTCTTCCAAAATATAATCAATAGGAGAGGAAATTCTCTCCCTGGTTGATTGAGGACTTACTGGTGAATATCTTTAAGCTTCTAGGAAGATTATTATAATAAAGAAATTATTAACAACTCAGACTTTAGCATTAAATAAAATAAAAGAGGGTTTGAATCAACACTAGAACTCAGTTGCTACATGAATTCAAGAAAGTGACTTTAGAAGTGTATATTTCTTCATCCAAAAACATGAATGATAAAAATTTCTCTGTGATAAGATTCTGACAACTAAAGTTTTAAAGTAGGTTTTGGCATCCTTTACAAGCACACTAATGGCAGTAGTAGTAAAAACTGAGAACTTGTAGGAGCAACAGCAAAGGAAGCAATAGAAAAATGTCACACTACTAATTGTAATTTACAATATGATTATAGAATAACATGGATTTTCTTTAGAGTGGTAATGTATTAAGAACACCTTCATTATTGGCTATTTCAGGATGTCATTTGATAGAAGCAAATTTTACTTTAATAGCCACTTGAGAAGTTGTGTTTTGTTCTGGTCTATTCATATCTCACTATAAAATTGTTGCTTATCTAATTCATAAGGAAGAATTCCATGTGATATTATGTTAGCAAAATATTTTCTAAGGGGAAAAAGACAAGAGTTGGGTAAAAGTTACATTGTCTCCTCTAAGATATGTATGAATGAAACTGTCCCTTTTTCCAAGGAACATTCAATCCTCAGAGGGTGAAAAACAAAAAAAGAAAAGAAATACAGAAATGATGAAATCATATAAATCAGTCAAAAATCTATACATAATCAGTAGAGTTAAAAAGAAGAATGTGGACTTAATTGGTAGAATCCTGAAAAAATTAATGAAGGAGTAGAAATTGAGATATGTTTGAAAAGACTGAACCAGTAAACAGAAATGGTGTTTTGGGAGAGGAACTGCATGGGTTTCTCATGTTTCTCTGCATGTCTTTCTAGGAGAGGCACAGGTTTCATCTGTACTATTTTTTCTAGAATGTCAGCATGAACAGAGCTTTGGGAGATGAGATGTCTCCCTGTAAAGCAGAAGACAAGTTTGTTTGCTTTCCAATAACGAATATCATGTTTCCTTCTAGGGTAAAAATCAGGTAGATTTGCTTACAGCCCATCAGAAAATATTTGGTTCCTAAACTTGGGGTTTTTCAACTATAAAGAAAACTGACTTTGTATGCAGCATCCACATGGACCTCTCCATATCACCTCTCTAGGACTTAGAGTATAAAGAGAAGTAATATAAATGACAAGTTCATGGTACTTGCTATGCCATGAGTAATAACTGTACCTTTGATACTATATTTCTGAAAGTTGAAAATTTACCCCAAACAAATCAGTGTCTTATGACTTACAATTTCTTTTGTACTATACTTATTCTAGTGTCTAGATCTGAATTAATCGGGATAAGCTAAATAATGCTGCAGTAGCAAAATACACAATCTAAATGACCTAATACTTTAATAGTTTATTTCTTGCTCACAGAAATTTTACTGGGTCACATGACTATCTAGGACAACACATCTCCATTTAGTGACCCAGAAATCAAGCTGCTTCAGTCTTAGGGCACCTCCATTGTAACATGACCCACCTTCACAATTCCCAAGGGACTGCTAGAGTCTCACACAGATCAATTAAATGCCTCTTCCTGGAAGTGATAATTCCTTCAGTACCATCTACCAAAAGGGAGCCAGAGAAGTATGAACTTCACATGAACCGTAAACAAGTGGAGAACTAGAAATGGATAATTATCACGTCTGTCCTCAGTCCCTCCCCACCTTGGATGGGAAATGGATCCCTGGGCCAGGTGGTTGTACTTAAGATGAGGGTAATTCTGTTGTCAAAGGACATGATTCTTGTCTTGCTGTTCTGATCAGAGAGAGTCAGGCCTAGCTCCTCTCCCAAGTGAGAGCTCTTTCTTTAGCCACTCATAAAAATCAGAGTTTATCCTACTTTCTTCAGTAATATTCCATGGATTGGTAGTTGTATGCCACCTGTTTAATACCCATTAATACATATTACTTATTATTTTGGCATTAAATCCCTGCACCTATTTTCTAAGAAAATCAGGAAGCTATGAACCAGAAATTATTTGACATGATATAACTTAATCATAAATAGAGTTCTTACATTATTTAAAAACTAATTGCTTGCTTTACAACATATAAAACTATATTTGATATAAGAACAAACAAGAGTTCCAAAAATTTATCACTTAGTAGATATTAGTCTAATCTTCAACTTATACCACATGCCTGATACATTCTAATCATATATCCCTAAATGATTTTAAACAATGATAATTAATCAATAATTAAACAGTGATAATTAAATTATAATTTTAAGATATTTTATATTAAAGGAATTTAAATTCCTTTTACAACTCATATTTGTTAAAACAATAAATCTATAAGGCAGTGTTATATATAGTAAAACAAAATCTTTTTTGGGGGGATACCAGGGATTTGAATCAGGGGCACTCAATCACTAAGCCACATTCCCAGTCCTATTTTGTATTTTATTTAGAGACAAGGTCTCACTGAGTTGCTTAGTGCCTTCTCATTTCTGAGTCTGGTTTTGAATTTGCGATCCTCCTGCCTCAGCCTCCCAAACCGCTGGGATTACAGGCATGAGCCACTACACCTGGCATAAAACAAATATTTATGTGTACTCAAAGAACAGGAAAAAATGCATTTTATGATACTCAAACATGAACTTAACCTTAGTAAATATTTTAATTTTGTCTGAGCTTGAAATTAAAGTTCTCTAGAACTAACAGAAATGGGACAACAGACATTTCAACTCCAAAAGATTAAAATGCTGTTTTGGAAGATTCCAACTAGGAAGATAGGCGTGGGTAGAATTCATGTGAATGAAAGAAAAGACAACCTTTGACAGCCTGTTTCCACCCGTTTACATTGTTGTCTGAGCAATAACTAGAGGAATCTGTCAGATACACTGACATCTCTTTCTTTCCAAAAAAAAAAACAGTAACAAAGATGTTGCTGCCAAAGTTTTTATTTCCCAAGATATCTAAATCAGACTCTCTTTAACGACTGGTGCACTTTATTGTCGGTCTTTTACAATCCATATTTACTCACTATGACTCTGAGAGTCTGTGTCCATGGTAACCTTGGGGAAACCTTGAGGGAAATGCAAACATCCTTTATGCGTAGCCTGGTAATCCTTTCAGCCAACAACCACAAAACGAGTCTAAGGGCTACAAATATCCCTCCACACTCCCGTAAATAATCTTTGCATTGATCTTTCTTAAAAACCAAGACCAGGATGATACTGTCCATCACTGTCAATGGGGGTAATGAGGGTAAAATGGACAGGTGTTCCTGAAATTCACTGAACCATATTAATGTTAGTAATTGCCTTGGCAAAACCATGGAAATGATGGATACATTGCCAACCAATGAATTCATTTATAAGATAAACTAGCTCTTAATAAAGGAATCGTTGAGAGAGCTCTGACACAAATCAGGAGAAATTTGAAGGATGGATATGCAACTTTTGTTCTTGCTTCTTCTGGCACCTCTTCTTTTAGAAATTACAAATAGATTATTGTATGAATAGTACTGTTTCTCTTAACATTATTTTATAGGTTTTCTTTTCCAATGTTAAGTGCATTGGACTATTTACATTCTTCTATACTTCCTGTCAGTCTATGGACCATAGGGCACATGCTTTAATTTGAAAACTACCATAGGCCTGACTACTCCATTCTAATGTTAGCCAAATCCTCATTCAGTTTTATATTCAAGTATGTGTTATTTAAAGCAAAGTAATGCTTACAGCTTGCTAATCTATCTGCCATGATTAGAACAAAGCTAGCTTTCCTTCATTGTAGGTAATTTTAGTAAACCATTTTTCCTACTGGAATGTTGGCCTTTCAGAGATCCATGTGGGCCACTCCCTGGATTCTTTCTGGTCTTTATTCAGATGTTGCCTTATGAGTGAGGTCTTGCTGATCACCCACTTAAGACTCATCCACACTTCACTGCAGCTCTTCGCTCCCCTTTTCCTGGTTTCACTTCTCCCTGTACCTCTCGCCATCATGGGATAAGGTGTTTATTCATTCCTTCATTTGTTTGCCATCTACCTCCAAAACCACACCAGAAGGTGAGCATCGTGAACTCATGGACTTCGTTCACTGTCTTGGTTCTGAATGTTAAAGTAGTGAGTACATGAACTCAGTATTTAGTAAAAATTTTAGCAAGATTTAAAGAAACAAAATTATAGGACAAAAAGCTGGGAGAATTACTACTCATAAATTTCTTTTTCTAGAAATTATTTCAGTCCTCCAAGTTGCACCCAATGCCTCATACCCAGGCATATGGTTCAAGGCATCTTGGATGTGTTTGACTATTCCTGTTACCCTAATAATGAATTTGTCTAGTCATCATCATCTAACCAAAGAGTTGCAGTCTTCCCCTTCAAGATCCCACAACTGGACATGAACGACATAAATGGTCAAGGGTGGTTATTGGTCCTAAGCTAAACTATTTAGTTACCGTAACAAAGACAGGGAGTCTGTCTTTACTTCTGTGGTGAAAGTTCACTTGAGGCTCTAGATATGTCATCTGCTCTGTTTTCAGCAGCAAGCTGGTCAGCTGTGAGAAAGCCTAATGAAGCCAAAGACCTAGAAAATACACAGAATGGTGCAATTTTGCATGAAAACCCAGAATCACCATTTCCTGAGAAGTACTTCAAGCAATAAAAAATAGTTTTCAACAAATTCTGGAAAGAAATAAATTAGCACCTAATTTTTAACCTGAAACATTATTTCATTTTTAATGCTTCCTCTTTTAGAGGGAAGAGCAATGTATCTATTTTAACATGGGTGTAATTTTTATACAATTTTCCCATTAATCCTAGTTTTAGGTCAAAAGAATTAGGTCTATTCTCAATGGGAATATCAATACTGTGTGTTCTATTGTTGTTGAGAAAAGACTTCTGAAACAGCATCTGATCTAACCAACTGAATACCAGACATTGTGAGGCAGATTTCATTTCATAGTGGTCAAGTTATTCATGGAATTTTGTTTAATCGTACCCTAACTCAATGACTGGACAAAATAGATTAAAATGATCATTGTACTTGTTGGGTAACAAGATGACAAAAATTATAAGTAATTCTATATCCTAGTAACCAAGCCCTTGGGTTGACAGCAGAATGTATTTTTAATTAGAGATTTTGTAAATCAAAATGGATTAAGAATTCTTTTTTTAAAAATCCATAATTTCCTAGCATAAGAGGGGAAGATGCTTGAGTACAATTTTTTCTGCGTCATAACTTTGTCAAAGGCAATCCATAAGCCTTTAAAACTGTTTCTGTCATCTAAATCATCTAGTTTGTGTTATTTTTGTTGTTTTAGCTTTAGCAAACTAATACACATTGATGAATCAAAGGGATCAAACTAATCTGCTAATAAGTTCCCTGCTTACTAGAAACCCTAAAGATTCTTGAAAAAACAAAAGAGAATCCAGATACTTGACAATCAAATGCCCACTATCTATTTAAATTTACTAACCGTTCCAACTAAAGAAAAGTGTTACTCACAAAAATGAGAAAAAGCAATCAACATAAATAAACATATGGGCTCTAATAACCACATGTTCTGAATTTTGTATTTGATGCTTCAGGTTACTGGGCCCTTGCAGACTCCTTGGGACTGCTGCTCCCAGGGTTAGCTGATTCCTAGAGACAGTGGAAGAACTTGCCTTCAAGCACACCTTTCATATGCGAACTAGCCAGTCCAAAGGGCATGTCCCAGTCACTTCCTTCATCAGGTTTTCTCTCTGGGCCATTACTCCTCCGCCTTAATTACCCCCAAGACCAAGTAACAGACAACTAGAGACAACCCTAGGCACCACAGCCTACTGCAATTATTCAAATAAGCCAAGGCTATGCCAGTTTCCCAGCCCTTCCCATAGCAAACACAATAAAGCCTCCTGTCCTCACTTCCCAGGCTCCTGTGCTCTGGACCAAGCCCCCAGTGCTCTGCTATGGCAGGCCCCTCCTCTCAGGATCTGTGACTATAGCAAGCTATCTTTTCATTGCAGTCATCTGTTCACCTCTTGGCCTTTCAATACTGAGTAATAAACCTACATTTTAAAACACTGTCAGAGATGATGTGAGTAGCAGTCAGGCATGTCAAAATAGCTTTTCAAACTATATTTAAGTACTCCAAAGTTTAAAGGATAATGGATATCATGAGAAGAAGAAAAGAGAGATGAGTTTTTAAAAAAATAAAAATAATAATAAAACCTATACAAAATGAAATACTGAGGAAAGTCTAATGAAATGAATAGTGTCTCAGTGTGTTCTACAACAATATATTAAAGCCTAACGTTTTTCTGGCTCTCTGAAAGGTCTACGAGCCAGAAAAAATAAAGAATTATTGTCTAAAACTCTTCTAAATTTAATGCAAACTATCAACCTACATTTACAAGAATCTCAGCAAACACCAGGTAGAATAAACAACCATCTTCTTAAGGATGTCAGCTACTTATTAGATGCTGTAGAGTGATACAGTGTCTTCTCTCCAGGTTCCCACCGCCGTTTTCTCTCCAGAAACCACGTAGCTAAGTCCCATGGACAAGAGCTTGATAATTATTCTTTCCTCCTTCCCTCTATAAAATAAAATTGTAAAAATTCAAGAAATGTTTAACCCCTTCTGTCTTCAGTCTCTCTTATAATTCCAATTTATCTTTACAACAGTTGTGAGAGTAAAGAATGCATATTCATTTGTTCCTGCTGGCTGGAAATGCAAAGTGAAGTCTTATTTCTCTTTCTATTTTTTATCTGCAGGTATTGCACTCTACTTTGTCTTAATTCCCTTGTTACATGCAGTTCTATGCAGGAGTAAATGGTGAAACCAATGCCTCTTGGCTAAATATTCTTGGACAAAATCCCTTCAGATATAAGATGTGGCCTCCAGTTTGTAAAAGGCAATCTTTCTGAGTGAAAGAGCAAACCGATATTCATTCTTCATAATGACATAAAGACTGCACTAAGCCCTTTAAGACATTATTTCATTTATTTCTCACAACCATATGAATGAGTGCTTTTATTTATTTAAAGGTGAAGAAACTAATGTAACTAGTTTGTGGTGGCAAGTTAGGGATTTTGTCAACTTATCTGACTCAGAATACAATTCTTTCTCATCTTTTTTGGTAAGGTTTTCTTCCTCAGCTTTATTGAGAAATAAAAATTGTATACCGTATATTTATGGTGTGTAGTGCGATATTGTGACATATTTATACTGTAAAATTATTAGCACAACCAAGCTAATAAACATCCATCTCCTCAATAAAGCCAATTTCTTTTTGGATCAGTGCATTTTAGATGTACTATCTTAGCAAATTTCAAGTATTTAATACAGTACTGTTAATAAGCACTACGAAGTAGTACTTTGTACTCCATCATTTACTCATCCTGCCTGACTGAAATTGCATACCCTTTGACAAACATCTCCCCATTTTCCCCTTCCCCTCAGTCCTGACAACCACCATTCTGTTCTCTGCTTCTGAGTTTAACATGTTTATACTCCACATATAAATGAGATCATGCAGTATTTGTCTTAATGTACCTGGATTATTTTTCTTAGCATCATATCCTTAGCGGTCATCCATGTTGTCATAAATCACAGAATTTCCTTCTTTTTTAAGGCTGGATAATATTTTATTGTAGATAGATAGACAAATAGACAGACATGTCCACATCATATTTCATCCATTCACTGATCTTCCAGCAGATACTTAGAGTAATTCCATAACATGGCTATTTTGAACAAAGTTGTCCCAAACATGGAATGCAGATATCACTTCAACAAAATGATTTCATTTCCTTTGAATATTTATATCCAAAAATTCACTGTGCTGGATCATATGGTAGTTTTATTTTTAGTTTTTTGAGAAACCTCCGTACTGTTTTCCATAATAGCATAAATTCCCACCAAAAGTGTACCAGCATTCTCTTTTCTACACACCTGTTATTTTATTTTTATTTTTTTTGTTTATTTCTGAAATGTCTATTCAGAACTTTTATCCATTTTTAAATCATATAACTTCTTTTCTTAACATTGTGTTGTTCAAATTATTTATTTTGGGTACTAAACTCTTATAAGATGTATGGTTTACAAATACTTTCTTCCATTCCATAGGTAGTCTCTTCTCTGTTGTTTCCTCTGCTGTAAAGAAGCATTTTAGTTTCATGAAATCCGTTAGTCTATTTTTTTTATTGCTTGTGCTTTGGAGGTCATCTCCAAATATTCATGCCTATACCAATGTCAAGAATCTTATTCCCTGTTTTGTTTTCTTGTTTGTTTTTCTAGTAGTCTTACATCTGGTCTCTTTTTAAAGCCTTTAAATTCATTTGGAGTTATTTTTTTTGTATGTGATATGAGATAAAGGTCAAATTTCATTTTTCTTCATTCAGTATTCTCAACAACATTTATTGAAGAGACTGTCCTTTCTCCATTGTATGATTTTCACACTTTTGTAAAAGATGGGTTTACTATAAAGCATGAATTTCCTCTGGTGTCTCTCTTCTCTTCCATTGGCTATGATACTTCCCCAATATCATATTGCTCTGACATGAGTTTCCTGCTTTAATAACAAATCAGGTAATATGAAGTTTCCAACCTTCTTGTTTTTGCTGAAGATTGTTTTGATTTTGATTCAGGTTCTTTGGTGATCCCATATGAATTTTAGGAACTTTTTTTTATTTTTGTGAAAAATCACACAGGAATTTTGATGGCAATCTGACCATATCTGTAGATTGCTTTGGGTGGAATGAACAGTTTAGCAATATTAATTTTTCCAGTCGCTAAGTTTTAATGGTTTGGTCTCCACCCACGGTGCTACTGGGAGGTAGTGGAGACTTTAAAAGACCAGACCTAGTGTGAGCTCTTAGATTATTGAGGCATGTCCTCAAAGGAGACTTTAGGATTCTGGTCTCTTGTTCTCTTTCCTTTGTGGCTATGAAATGAACAGGATGTCTCCATTGGATGCTCTCACCACAATGAACTATGTCACCATAAACTCAAAGCCAATCGGTCATGGACTAAAACCTCCAATTTTCAGCGTCTCTCTCTCTCTCTCTCTCTCTCTCTCATAATATGTATATTTTACCTTTCCTTTTTGTTTTTCAATACCTTTTCATACTATTTTCATTTTGTTCTTCTGACTGGGTAATTTCACATTTAACTGTCTTAAAATCTGATTCTTCTGCTTTTATTCAAGTCTGTTTTCGAAGATTGTTAAATTTTTCAGACGTTGTCTCCTTCAGCTCTAGAATTTATATTTAGTTCTTTGTTTTCTATTTCTTTATTGAACTTCTATTGTGTTACTATGTTGTTATCCTGATATCATTGTGTTTGTCTGTTCCTTTGAAGATCACTCAGCTTCTTTGAGATGATTATTCTGAATCTTGTGTCAGACAGTTTGTAGATTTCCATTTTGTTTTAGGCTTGGTTATTGGTGCTTTATTTTATTCCTTTGGTGGGGTCCTATTTCCCTGATTCTTATGGACTTGCCCTGATGTATGCACATTTAAATAAGTTGGCATGTCTTCCAATCCTTACAGACTACCTTTATCAGGAGAAACCTTTCACTATTCAAAGGGCTGTTGTCTGGTTGTGTCCACAGGGTCTGGGTGCTGGAAGCCTGCAATGAGCTAGCTGATTGCCTGAGTCAGAAGGTAAGCAGGCCTGGTTCTTGAGGGGAGGGGTTGAGACCAACCACTAACAAGGGCCAGTCTGAAGCCTGGGTATCATGGAGGCTGACTTGGGCTGTGACAGGATTTCAGCCTGAGTCTTATATACTATCTTGACATCACAGTAGGTCTAATTTGGGTAAAGAAATTTGAGACTGGCCCTCGATCTGCAAAGGCCAGCTTGATTCTGGTATTCACTAGGATGTGCCTAGTCCATGGGTCTACTGAAGCCCACAGAGGCTGGCCTTGTGCTTGAGTAGGGTTGGATCTTGGGTCTGCAGAAACTGACCTGGTACCAAGGACCATGAGGCCCAATCTGGAGCATGGTAACATGTGAGCTGCTCTGGTACTGAGGTAGGCCTGGAACTGCAGGGTCTGGTCTGGTATTGAAGCAGACTTAAAGTCAAGGTCCAGATTGGTATGCCTAGAGCCTGGATCCATAATATGAGGACTGGGGTCCAGAGCTGCAGATGTAGAGCTGGTCCTTGGGACTGCAGGATCTGTCCTGGTGCTGAGAGAAGCCTGGAACTGGGGTCTTTGGGCCAGACTGGTGCTGGGATTCATTTGGATGAGCATGGTATTAAGGTTCTCAGCAAACGCAGGTGATGAATTCACTTCTTCTTCCACACGTGTGGGTATCTTGTAACTAATGTGAAATAGTCTTCCTACCCTCTTCAATGCATCTTATTTTATTTTATTTTGTTTCTGTGTTCCACGCAGATCCTGTCATCTCTCAACTGGACTCCTTAGTTCTCATGAAAGTATTTTCATGTGTGGATAGTTGTTCAAATTGGATTTTCCTGCAAAAGGAAGAGTGCTATTTTATCATCTTGTTGCTGCCCTTCCTGTAAAATCTTTTTCTCCTTTAAACAGCAGTTTTCCCAGATTTGTTATCTGCCCAAAGAAGGCTTTAGAGCCTAGCAGTCAGAGGGTCTATGAAATCAGTCAGCAAAAGTACTAAATGCCTGTAATGGAATCCTTCAGTGAACCTAGCAGTATAAAAACACATCTGGGAGCACATGCCATAGAACGTGGGCACTGCAGAGAGCTGGGGCCTAAGGAATGGGTAAGCAGGTAATCTCCTCAGCATTGGATGGTAGCACACATTTTCACATGCAGGAGGAAGAAAAGAAAAGAGAAATGCAAATTCTGTATGGAATAGAATGCCAAGTAATAAAGTTGAAAGTGAGAACAGGAATTTGCATGAATTTCCAAAGTGTGTGGGAAAGGATAATAACATAACAATTAATAAGAATCCTTTAATAAGGGATATGTGATGAATAGCAGAAGTGAGACATAAAATAATTTTAAGGTTGGATTTTCTTTCCTAACTATATTCTTTTTCAGAATAATTAGTGCTGTAATCTGAAAGTCCATATTACTGTAGAATACCAACAATCAATTGTCCATAACAATAAAAGACTAGCTTGCCTTGTATCTTCTGCAAACACATTGTATTTTTTCTTTTTGTATGTTATTTTCACATTTTCAATTATTAACAGTTCTATTATCTGTCAAGCCGATGTTTTCAGGGAGGGCAGAAGAAAGACTTAAAATAAGAAATGTGCTTTTGATTATATTTATCCAAAAGTTTTCAACATATTTGGATCTTATTGTACAACATTCCAGATAAAGAAGGGCCCCTCAAACTTCTATCTATAACAAGACCATGATTTCAATTAGAAAGAGTAATAAACCAAATGAGAACAACGCAGTTTCCTGCAGATGATAGTTAAAAAATATTATGTGTCTCAAAGCCAGCCTCAGCAAAAGTGAGGAGCTAAGTAACTCACTGAGACCTTGTGTCTAAATAAAATACAAAATAGGGCTGAGGATGTGGCTCAGTGGTCAAATGCCCCTGAGTTCAATCCCCAGTATCCCCTACCCCCCCAAAAAGAATATTATGTTGTGATTATTGGAAGTTATAAAAAATTTGCAGGCAATATTTTCTTATTTTCTTTCCTGTCATTAGTCAAACTATACATGTGTGTAGTACGTGTGTCAGAATTATCGGAATAAAAGTCTAGAAGGTTCTTATGCTTTTTCATAATTCTGCTCATAAGTGAAAAGTCAAAGCAAAGTCAAAGAGATAAGAGGAGATGGGCCCTGTAAGCAGATGCTGCCTGCAAAGAAAATCCAGTAGTTTTCCACTCAAACTTAAAGATGTAAACAGAATAAAAGATGAAGAGGAAAGATTTAAACTTCTGAAGAATGAACTCTGAACTTCAGAGAAAATGGATTTAAAAGCCAAACATGTACGAGATAGTGATGAAGAAAAAGAAACAAGTGGAACCCTTACTTTTGCTGTTTTCTGTTATTTTCCCAGAAGTACATATTAATTTGTTCCAAAACAACATAAGCCTTATTATAAAAAATGTAATCTTCAAAACACTGAAAATTTGAAAATAATTTGGAGTTTCTGAATCCCCCCAAAAAACCACATGATGTTTATAACCAAAAAAAAAAAAAAAAACACAAAAACAAGAATTACAGCTGTTTTCTAAGAATAGTTATGCAATTGCACAACCCAATCTTACATAAATTTCGGCTGTCTGTGCAATCATTTCCTTTAAGCACACAGGTATTACATTACATGCAGAGTTTTTATTTGTTTGTTTTGTTTTGTTTTATTGTTTACTTGTTTATTTTTTGTTGTGAGTCTGTTTTGAAATCACAGCTGGTCTTCCTAGTTAGATTAAGAGCAGAGGAAAAATGACATATTATAACTATAAAGAATCTAATGCAAGGCCTAAGGACTCTAGTCTAATTTGCAACATATCGTAAAATGAACACAATGCTGGTATAGACAAAATCAGGCTGACAGAGTGCTACTAAACAGAAAAGTGGGAGGAGGTCACTGTGTTTGTTTAGTAGATCATCCTTATTGTTATTGGCCCATTACAATCGCCACGTGAGGGCAAGATTCAGACAGCAGGCTTCTGCATCAGCTCTCCTCACCATGGAAGATGGTAGACCGCAGGTATGAGTCTCAAGTCTTCTGCAATTGTATCCATTTCCCAAGATTTGAAACTATTCAAATGAAAACATCGTGCTTTACACAATATATTTGTAATGATTTGCTATTATCCTATTTTCAAAAATAATCCAGTTTGCTATGAGCCAGATACAGGCAAGATTTCAAAAATAGAGCTCTGCTACAAAAGTACTGTACGGGAAATAAAGTACATGTCCTAGCCACTCATTTCAAACCCAGTTGAATACTGAAATCTCATAGAGTTGTGTTTTTAATTACTTGTATGCCCTGATGCCTATCCTGGGTATTCCGCTTAATTAGTGGTGGGTGAAATTTTCCCCAGGTGATTTTACTGAAACAGCAGCACATGGAAACTTGGTCATGCAAATTGTCAGGCATTTTGCCAGACAGATCAAGTCAGAATCTCTTGCAGTTGGGCCCAGCAACACAATTTGCTTTTAACCAGTCCTACAGGTAGGTCTTACACACACTGATGTTTGTGGACTACTGCCCTACACATCCTATTGAGCTACATAAACGTGACAAGATGAAATAAAAACAAAAATGAAGGAAACATCAATATAAGCCATTTTCCCTCATTTTGACTTTAGCTGGCCATGTCTTTAAACCTACTGTTATTGCAGATGGTTTATATAAGTACCTGTGTTTTAGCAGCTGTGAGAGATCTCTGGTATAAAAAGAACTTTTTTTCTTTTTTCAGGAACAGACGTTTGTTTTATAGAATGCAGAGATGACCAAAGTCAATAACAATTTCTTTTCTTTCACTGTTCTGTGAGCTACTGAAATGCCTCAATTGAAGGCACACATGGCTGTCGTAGAGCCTTATTCATTTATTAGACTGTAGCCATGTCTACTTGTTTGCCTATTGTTTATGGCTGCTCGTGAGTGAGAAGATAAAACTGAATAGCTATGACAAGAACCATATGGCCCACAAAGCCAAATATATTTATTTGGCCTTTTAGAGAATTTTGCTGATTCCACCAAATTCAACACACCCAAGAACAAACTGTCTAATTACATTTTCTTGTTTGTTCCCCTTAGGAGAAAAACAAAAGTGCATTGCTAGCCTAGAGTTAATTGGTACAATATCTGGATTCCAAGAGAATGAGATTAAAGTCGCAATATAAGATCTTAGCTATTTATAACAGGCCTGGGTGGATTCTATTGACCATTTCCTATGCTATTTTAATGACATGGGTGATTTTAGGTAATGAGGATTATAGAAGATGTTGCCCTTTGAGGAAACTACACCAATGCATCATCAAACTGTATTTATTCTAATATTAAAGAAAACATTGAACTTACAAAGAAGCATAGTAGATTTGATAGATATCAGGTTTCATATTCTGTAATCTGACAAATATTTTCAACAGCTTGTTTTTCCTTTTGTGTCATGCAACACAAAAGGAAAAAAAAATGGTAATAACATTTGAGATATCGGAAAGCTCATGGACAAATTCGAGGTGAATTAGTGGACAACAGAAAGTAGACACAAGCCTGGAGGGTCCCTCTGCAAACCAAGCTCCAGATGCCTTAGAAACTGAAGTCCCAGGCAGGAGAAGTTGCTGATGAGATAGTAACTAGCTAGAATTTTGTTTGAATTTTCTTACCATTTTAGGAGCCCATTGCTTATTAATATATATACACACACATACACACACACACACACACACACACACACACACATATATATACCTGAGTCTATTATATCATGAAATACTAATATAGCCAGAAATTTTACCTACTCATATTTATTACACTTATTGTTAGGCCTATACTTTCATAACTTTTACAGATGATGAAACAAATATTTCTAACACAAGCTAGAAAAATAACATCCACTTGAAATTCTAGGACTTACTCCACACAGAATGATTAGTTGATTAGGGTATATATCTTCTAGAGCTCACAACTTTCAATTGCATTTCAAAATTTTTTGAGTACCAAACTGTTTGATTTCACAAAGGGAAAGTGATTCTGAGCTTCAGGAGGATGCTGGGAAATACTTCTAGCTTAGAAGAGATACTGAAAAAAATAGATCCTTTGTGGATCTTTATCTTCTTATATCTATAGACTTACTTCTTTTATGTGTTATGTTTTAAGGTGCAATAAAATATATAGTGATTTCAGGAGTGTTTTAGTCACTTTTTATTACTGCTGTTACCAGAAGACCCAACAAGAACAATTTTAAAGAGGAAAAGTTTATTTGAGGCTCATAGTTTCAGAGGTCTCAATCCATAGACAGCAGACTCCATTCCTTGGGGCCAGAGGTGAGGTAGGATAGTATGGTGGAAGTATGTGGTAGAGGAAAACAGATCAGGACATTGCACCAGGAAGCAGAGAGGATGTATTTACCAGGGAAAAAATATGAACCCCAAAGACACATCCCTAGTGACCCACTTCCTCCAGCCACACCCTACCTGCCTACAATTACCACCCAGTCAATCACTACCAACATATTAATGCACTGATAAGGTAAAGGCTCTAATAACCCAATAATTTCACCTCTAGGCTTTCTTGCATTATCTCACACATGAGCTTTAGTGGGAACACCTCTTATCTAAGCAAGAGCAAGGATCGCCTCAGTTTACTTCATCATTTGACTTCCTTCTGTGTCTGGTCTGTGAATAAAAGTAATAATAATTGCAGTGAAGATGTAGGGAGAAAGATAGACTTATACATTTTGATGGGAATGCAAACTAGGTCAGCCATTGTGGAAATTCATATGGAAGTCCTTCAAAAGACAGGGAAAGGGGAATTCCCATATCACCCAGCTATTTCACTCCTGAAACTAACATGTTGCAGTGATACATGCATTCCAATATTTATAGCAGCTCAATTCACAATAGCCAAAATATGGAAACAGCCTAGGAGTCTGTCAATAGATGAATGGTTAAAAAACATGTTATATATACGCATTGGAATTCTGCTCATCCATAAAAAAGAATATAATTATGTCATTTACAAGAAAATGGATGGAACTGGAAAATGTTATGTTAAGTGAAATAAGCCAGATTCAGAAAGTTAAGGGCCAAATATTTTCTTTCATATGTGAAAGCTACAGAGAATAAAGGAATTAATACAAAGGAGATCTCCAGAAAATAGAAGGAAAATCAACAGAGAAGAGGCAGGATGTAAAGGGGAAAGGAAGAAGAGAGGGAAAAGGGAAGAACTGACAAAATTATCCTATATGAATGCATTAACAAACCATAACGAACACTATTTGGATGTATAATTATGATGCACCAATGGAAAAAGTACATACAAGTAAGTATATAGAAAGAAGACCAGAAGAGGAGAGAAAGTTAAACAGATGGAGGAAGGAAGGAAGGGAAAAGGGACATACTAGAGAAAATCATAGGACAATTATATGTATATATGAATATGTCACAATGACTCCTACTGTTATGTGCAATTATAATGCAATAATAAATAATGTTAAAAGAAAATAATTGATATTTATGCACCTTCATATTTTCTATCCAAATTACAGGACAATATTACAAATTTCTCATAGATGAGTAATAAGGGAAATATATGTAAAACAAGGAATCAGACAAATTCCAAAAGGTTTCAGAGTTTAGAATTCCTCTTTATTAGTAGTCAATGTTTTGTGTCATTTAAAAATAAAAGATGAAACTGTTAAATTTCTGTGTAGATTTAGAAAACTCTGACTAACTGTATCAAAAGCCACTCAAAATGTAATATGAACTTATTAAACTTAAAATAGATCCAATATATTAGTGACAAAAAAATGAATACTGGATCTGTCATAATTAACATGGAAAATAATTTAATGGGCAGAAAGTCTAGGCTTCAAGAGGGATACTGTTTTCAAATATACATCCACTATCTTGAAAAAATCTATGAAATATCCATGAAATAAGCAATATTTTAATTAGAAAAACACCAGAGGCAGCAATGAGTAGGGCATAAGATTCCATTGGTTTAATGTAATAGAAATTTGATACTTTTTCATATAATATACTAATGCACATATTGAGTTTGTGACCCTTTAATTTATCCTCTCATTGGTCAATCCATTTCTATCCTATTTTCTGTCTTTCTTTCTCTTTTCTTCCTTTCTCTCTCTCTTTCTTTCTTTCTTTCTTTCTTTCTTTCTTTCTTTCATCCTTTGTTAGTATCAAAGATTTGGGAATTGAACCCAAGGTCACGTTACCACTGAGCTACATACCCAGTCCTTTGTAATTTTTATTCATTTACTTTTTTGTTTTTTTTATTTTTTATTTTTTTTTGAGACAGAGTCTTGCTAAGTTGCCCAGGCTGGCCTTGAACACGCAACCCTCCTGCCTTAGCCTCCAGAATGCACCACTCTCAGCGGTCCTGCATTTTAATTGTTGACTTTCCAAATTTTCTTATGCATTAAAATCAGGTAATAGAACAGGGAGAAAAATGGAGATGGCAAACTCAAACTCATGCCAAGAGTGACCTCCACCTATCCTACTCACATTTTATTATTAAGGACCAGTCATGTGAGCCCACCAAATACAAAAGAGCCTGGGAAGTAAAAAAAAAAAAAAAACCCAGGTAGGAAGTTGCTTCTTTCAAAGGATCAGAAAACTAGTCTTGGGTCAAATCCAGCCTTTTGCCTATTTTTGTATGGTCTAAAAGCTAAAAATGTGTTTCGGATTTTATACGGTTGCTATTAAAGTCCCTACATAATGTCCTCTCTTTTGCCTCTTGGCCTGCAAAGCATCAAATATTTACTCTTTGGAACTTGACAGAAAAATGTGCTTGACTCTTGCCTACACTATGGGAAAGAATTTACTTAAGAGACAGATTACAGGAATGTCCAGGCTTCTAGCCTCCAAATGTCCATGTGTGGGCTCCTTGGCACAGAGAGAACCTTTACCCTACCTTCTGAGGGAACAATCCTCAGTGTCATTTGGTATTGTGTCTAGCTCAAAGTCTCAATGTTGATCCTTAAATCTAAACAGGGTCTTTATAATTTAAAAATAACAAAATACAAGACCTCATCTCACTTACACTCATTTTTCTACAGACCATATAAAATGATGGACCAGGGAGAGTTGCATAAAGCATTATTTATAACATGGGCTAATAGAGACTCAGTAGGTACATTGACAGAAATGCTGAAAAATCAGCAGTAGGTACAAGCGGCTTAGGTCTGTGAGTATTTGCATGGACCCTCACTCTGTTTCTGGAGGAATATTCTGATTCTTCCTTTTTAGTGGCTCCTAGTTCTGCCTCTGAAAGTTTCTTCCTTATAAATATGAGAATATTTGTGGTCACAGGTGAAATAGGCACTGAGAAAGAATGACCTCCTACAGGACTTCATAAAGTTCTAAGCTAATTTCCTTTTCTTGCTATTGTAGGGGCCTAAGTGTTATTTTAAAATTCCAGCATGCAAAGAATTTTTGTTTGGGCTCATGGTTTTTCATAAGACAGTTCTAAAGACTACAGGCTCCTAGATTGGAGATACTAGATAAAATATAGGATATCTAGTTCAATTTGAAGTTCAGATAAACAAAAGAATAATGTTTTAGTATAAGTGTGTCCCTTGGGGCATAATTTGTTGCTTATCTGAGATTCAACTTTAACTGAGTGCCTTCTAGTTTTATGTGCTAAATTTGGTGTATCTACTCTGAATTATTTGTGTCTAGTTTTCAATAACCATACTGAAAATTCCTTCTAGATATTATCCTCATTTAATTTATTCCTTGATGTTTTAATCCTTGTGGTGCTAGGGATCAAATCCAAGCCTTGGTGCATGCTAGTCAAGTGCTATACAACCAACCTATACCCCCAACTCTATTCCTCGATTTCTTAGTGCAAAAACTCTCCCTTTGAAGTCTGGGTGACCACTTTGCTACTCTAACAATTAGAAGTATGAGAAGATCCATGCTCAATATGATCTCTGACACAGTGCTGAGTCTTAATGGGCCTTGGAGGCTAAAAGCTTTTTTAGGCCTTATCTTTTCCCATTTTGGCAGAGAAGCTTTTCTAACCTCAAGAGGCCCAAAATTCCTGCACAGCTTTATTCTCATCTGTGTATGCTCTCAATCACACCAATTATTGCCTGAGCTCATCTCTTTCCTTGTAATAACTTGCTAAACTCAGCAAATGACAACCAACATAAGCTATTAATATCTGACTTTTTCCAACATCTTTCCCCTACAGGCTTAGTAAACAAATATTCTAACATATTACAGGCAAATTTTACCAAATATTTTGCCACTGAAGAACATGGCTCTGTCTGCAGTACAAGATTCCTCTTTTGATTGCTGCTTGACTGACTACTAAGTTGATACCAGATATTGTAGGCCTTTATTTTAGCAGCATCTATTGCATGCAACAATTTCTAAACAACTTAGGGTAATGCTAGCTGATCTGCAGATGAACCACATAATCTTAATGGTTTAACACAGAAGTTCCCTACAGTAACAATCCCTTAAAGATGCCTCATCTAGAAGCCTGCATTGGGTAAGAAAGTGCTTCTGCTCTGTTCACACACTTAAGAATTCAGGCTATTAAAAGCAGCATAATTTTCAGAACAGAGTTGCCTTGGCATTGCCACCCAAGATGTAGAAGGAAAAGACAGATAGAAGACATGCGTGCTCCTTCCACCTTTGGCCAAGTAGATTCATCTATCAGTTATTCTCCATCACATCAGCTATGGCTTGAATATGTACCCCCAAAATTCATGTGTTAGAAACAATCCTCAAATTCATGTTAGTTGTTTTGGAGGGAGCTTTTTTAAAAAAAGTATTTAAAATTAGAAAATATGATGAAGGTGGTGCACCCATATTAGCATTAATGGCTTTATAAGAAGAAGGCAAGAAACCCAAGATAGCATAGAACTGAACAAGATTCAACAGAATTGAACCATAATGTAAGTTATAATCTATATATCTTTATGATAAAAATAGTACTAAAATAGTATAAACATGTAAAACATTCTTTAGGAAACAAACTTCAACTTGTCCATATGGAAAAACACAATTATATAATACATTAAAATCACTCTATTTTAACAGGATTGACCAAGTTCCTTTTAATTTGTCCTTTATATAAAGAAAAGACGTAAGATTTTTATCAGGGTGAGAAAGAGCTTCTGATGTGAGTATTAGAATTCTTAGAATCTGTCTTGGTTTATATAGTTCAGAAGTTGCAAAGCCTAAAACTCCAGATTCTGTAAACTTCTCTGTCGTCTTAAGTTACAGGATGTGTATAAAATATAGTCATTATAATAACATCATGAAATCACTTTTAACATCCAAGTGGGATTACAAAGTTCATGCAGCCAATAAATAAATAATTTGAAAGCAGAAAAATGAGAATTTCTTCAAAATAATATAACTTAATTGCAGTTAATCCTTAAGTATCTCCAGGAGAATGATAAAGAATGCACATGCCCATTGACAAGAACCATCTAGGAGAGAAATGTAAACAAAAACCCCATAATGTAAAATTAAAATTTAAAAGAATCCTGCATCTTTTTGGCATCAATGAGGACATGCTTTTTACATGTGAATAAGTAATGTGAATGAACCTATGCACCTTCCATGTCTGTCTTCCTTTTATAGCCTGGCCATACTTGCCTCCATTGCTGACATGACCCTTAGCTGTAGGTGACAGACCTGTGATAATAAATAGCTCCCTGTGGTGGAAGCAATCCTGCCTATGTAGAGAGGAAACCTATAATTTGGGTCCATGTAAAATAATCTCCAATGAGCAAAGCTCTTTGGCTCAGTCTTTATAATCCACAAGAACAAATAAAAAAATAGCAAAGAGTCAGAAAGGTCTTGTTTACATGGTACAACAATTATTCCAAAATCTTTGTGAAAATTCTATGTCCAACAGGGTATTGTTTTGATCAATGAACGTAAGGCAATGGAATATTTTCTCTAAGCTAATAAGAAACCAACCCCGAAGTGAACTATAGCAAGAAATATGATTTGGCACCTAGAAAAGAAACTTTTTTGACCACTTAGCCAGAATTCATTTTTTTCGTTGCCAGATTTAAAAAATAAGGACCTTGAAGTTATAGAGGTGTTGCTGGTGGGCTAATTATAGCTGCCATGTCCAGTGAGTCTTCTCTGATATCAAGTTAGTTCAATTCAATTTGTTTCCATTATGAAAAGACAACCCCTTGTTAGCAGAAATGTTATGCATACAACGTGGAACACAAGACTTCATGGAGGTTAATTCCTCTGAAGATGACCATTTAACTTTGCACATTACCAAATTAGATAATAATTATCCAACTATCCACAGATAAACCTGACTTTGAGTAAAACCATCATCAGACTCAGACTTTCTCAACCTCAGCACTATGGACACTTGGATCTGGGTAAGCCTTTATTTGTTGGGGGAAAGGATCATCTGTGCATTGTAGAATATTTACAAAATTCCTGAACTATTTCCAGTAAATGCTGGCAGTATACTCCCAGTTATAACAACCAAAAAACAATTCTAGCATTATCAGTTGTCCTGGGATGAGAAAGGGAATCACTCTGGTGGAAACCAGTGTCTAAAATAAGCATGCTATAACTGCCTGCAGAACATCTGAGACTCTGTACAAAATGAGGATGTGGACACTTTGTTCAAAAGTATTAAGAATTTCAAGAAATGTATTAAACTATGTACCAGGTTTTTCTGTGCACGAGGTCTTGTGCAACTACCTAGACTAATCTCATGAAATTGGCCCTAATACTACTTTTTCATTATATTCCGTTCCTTCACATAATAATGTCAATAGCATACGTTTGTCTACTTAATAAGTTTTAGGGACCAGACTCTCAGCTGTCTACAGTTCTTCACTTGTGTTGTGTATTAGGTAGTTGCTTTCACTGTCAAGTTAGTTCCAAACCATTTACCAACCTCCTAGGTATTAGCGTCTTTACTCACTCTGTCAAATCTGTCCTAAGGTGGTCATTGGGACAAAACAGGATCTCCTTATTCAATAGCCAGCTCACCTTCAATCACTTCTCTGTCTACAACTCTGCACCAATTGCCAGTCTTGGTCTGTCTTAGTCAACTGTCATCCCTACTCTGTGCTCCATACCCCATCACCTTCTTCAATACATTATGTACCCCTACATTTCCCACATCTCTGCCCTAAGAATTCATCCAAAACCACAATTCCATTAATGGAGCTGCCACTTACTGAGTACTTTCTAAGGTGGTATACTGTAGGGCTTGAAATACCACATTGGTGTTTTGCAAATGAAGAAATCAAGCTCAAAAGAAAAACTAAAGACTGACCAAGATCACACAGCAAAACTTAGAATTTAAGTCCTGTCTATTTAACTCCTGATCTTAACTGTTATCTTATATCCTCTAACATTTTTCTTGATCATGAAGTGAGTTTTATTATGGTACTTTTCTATCACAACCATTAGCTGTGAAGATACATTTCAAAACCAAAGAACAACATTAGAAAATTCTAGGTATGATAGTTACAGTGACTATTTAACAGGAAGATAATATGGTGTCAGGTGAGTCTAACATTAGTGCTCTGAGTTTTTATTATTTCTCAAATTAGAAGACAAAAGAAAGCGAAACAATCTCAAAACTGGCTTTTTAAAAGATATCTACTTGGTTTGACACACATTATTTGCTTCTGTTGTACAACGCATCAACTTTAAAAGCTAGTTTCCAAATATATGTTATAATGATCTCTCCCAAAAATACAAAAATATTAATAGTGAAATATATTTGCTTACTGAATTATCACTTATTTTATTAACATATTTTGTTCTGGATATTCTCATAATTAGACTTTTCTAGGCAACTTTTACTTCAAAAGCCTTCCACAACCAAAG
Source organism: Geosciurus inauris (assembly GCA_004024805.1). Classification (NCBI taxonomy): domain Eukaryota; kingdom Metazoa; phylum Chordata; class Mammalia; order Rodentia; family Sciuridae; genus Geosciurus; species Geosciurus inauris. Next base: position 4,035 of record PVHX01018237.1, on the reverse strand, counting down.
GAGGAGATCTTTTACCTCTTGTGGTGTATGTTAGAATGCCGTGCCAAAATTTAGGTATGATATTCCAGCTTATAAGTGGCTATCATTCTAGAAGCCAATTCTGTTGGAATGAAGTTCTCTCTGCTCAGTCCCTGTGCCCCCACATACGTATGGTAATTGCTGACCACCAGATTTAGCCACTGTCAAACAATCTCATGAGAAGAGAAGGAAAAATGTATAATAATGAAATAATAAACATCTTTGTGTTTTTTTTATCAACTTCTTGAATCTGCCACAGCCATCTGTAGGTCACAGGCCCTGCTAGGGAAAAACACTGCATGGCCCAAGAATGTGTGAGAAAGTGAGGCCATTCAGTGTCCCGTGTTGGAAGAGTTGTTTGTTTCATGCATGGAGCCATTCCCAAGTCCTGAACAGTTGGGGAAACTGTAAGAGAAAAGAAACTCTTTTGTTAATTGAAATGGTTTCATGTGAAAAGAGTCTATATGCTTTGACAGAAAGAGGCTGGTTCACAGACCTCTCCACTGCAGTAAAAATGAACAATCGTATGTACAGAAATTACACTTGGGAGACAAGTGACTTGGCAGTACACAATTTTTATGATAAATCATTATCACAATTTATCACAAATTTATCACAATTTTTATGATAAATCATTATCAATATGCAAATGCAATCATCATATACATCTCATTCACAGGGCTAAGATTCATGACAAAGAAAAATTAAATAAAATGGCCATAGCTATTGACTATCCTTTTAAATATTCAAATAGAGTTAAATGCAAATAGAGAAAATATTAATGTCACTGTCATGGTAGGCATGTTATTCCATTCATTTTCCTCTGAATCCTACCTACTTCTATGTCCAGAAACTGTTCACATCTTCTGAACCAACTTCCTGCTTCATCAGCATATTGACTATATTTTATTAACTTAACTGTCATTATGAAAGTGTTTTAAAAGTTCCCTCTCTCTCTCTCTCTCTCTCTTTCCATTTTTACCTTTTTGGTTGCTTTATCTCTGCTAGTCTTTGCACATCTTCTTTCCACTGTCCCTCCTTTCCACTCACCCTTTCCATGACCCCTATTCCTCGTAAATGGCCCAATTCACTCCTAATTGCCTTCTAGTTTTCAACTCTCAGTACTGATTTCCAAATAATGGCTAAAGTTTAGTGAGTACAACTAAGAAACTGCTTTATTTTTATCAATCCCTTCCAGATCCATATGTTATTTCAAAGTTACTTTGTGGTCTCTAGTCTTAGTCAGATATAGAATATCTGGGAAGCAAGCCTGATTATAAAACTCCACAGCAAGAGAAAAGATTTTGTTAGAAGGACTATTTAATCAAGGTAGTTGAGTCTGGTTCTCTATGGGTTTTAGTAGTCTGAATTCAAGTTTGTAGTTCATAGATTTAATCTTCACACCATTGCTGTCTCTTATCAACAAGTTCTGGGAGGTTTTCCAGAGACCATCACCTGACTAGGAGAGTGGACTCTTAGATTCTGAAATATCAGAAATACCAAAGTACAAGGAAGAGACAGGAATGTCTTAGGGAGAGGCAAACCAATCTGTGTAAGAGTTGAGTTGAAACATTCCAGCCATTGCTCATTTCCAATGATAGAGAAGCCCTTGAAGAGATGGAAATGCGGAACCTGGCTATATGGCCAGCTGATTAGGGGGCACGATTAAACTATTCTTTGTGAAAAATGGCTTAAAGCCATTTTTTAAAAGTTGATACAAATAAACATCATAATTCGAGAAAGTTAAGAAAAGTATAAGAAAAGCTGGCCTCTTGATTTTGTACTTCTCCTCAACTGCTTCTATTAATACTTTAGTTTCCTCCCTGACCACTGTCTCCAAGGGACAATGAGTCTTGAATGACATGCTAAAATGTGATGGCCCCCAAAGACTGAGTATATTATTTCTCCTGGCTTTTTTTAATTTAAATCAAGAATAGAATTCCTCAAGATCTTAGGCTAAAAGGTAAATCAGAAATCAGAGGATGTAATAGCACAGCTGTGGATATTCTTGGTAAGGAATTTTTTAAATATAATAATATTATAGTTCACATAATTTGTGTGTCCACGTCACAGATACATTCATTGTATGTCTTTGCTTTCAGAGATTAAAACAAAAAATAAAAAAAACTCCCTCTACTTTGTTTTTTTTTTTTTTTTTTGCAATGCAATAAAGAAGTTAAAAGGCTAAAAACAGCTTGCACTCTGTAACTGCTCCTTTGGGAACAAAGAAAACACACAAAGGAAAAAAAGCACATGATCTCTTTGCTTTTATAAAGTTTTTAGATGTTTTGTGAAAGCTATTTACTTTCTCTTCAGGAAAGTCTAAAAAAAAATCACTGGACGATTACTTTGTGGTTCAATAGAGCTTTAGTGATGAGCTTTAGTTATCAGAGAGCTAGGGACTGAATCCTGGCTGAACTGCTAACTCGCTCTGATTGCTCTCAGTTTAAATGCCATCATCTTCATAAGAGGGTGTACAGAGCCCTCTTAACCAGGTCCTTCTGAGAGTCTGCCCACAGCCAGCCTTTGGATTTGAACTATAATGTCATCTCTCCTCTGCAAGCCTATCATCATGCAGATTTTGTCTTTGCCGTCCTCCATAAACCACATGAGGCGATTCTTTAAAATTTCTATACGCATGTGTGCACACCCATATTCTGTTTATCTGTTTCTCTGGAAAAACCTAATACAGAAATGCAGATTTGGGAACTAAGACTAATTTGATGGGTTTTAATTAAGCCCTCATTTTGTCTCCATATTCTTATGTGAGAGAAGATTGAGAGTCACCTTTGCTTCCATTGTTCATTTGCTGTTCTCAATTGATGTCAGAGAGGCAGGATAATTGGATAAACTCTAGAACTCAAATAAGTCAATGTGAAGCCTCAGAATCATTTATGGGACACCTACCAAATATTTGATTTGATCTTACTTGTTTTTGAGAAATTATGTTGATTCATAGGTTGATTTATTTATCCATTCACTTATTCATGTACTCAACAAACATTGAAAGAGTTACTATTATGGTCCAGATAGTGTGTTACTTGCGGTAGTTCTATGAATAATTCTCTAGAGAAAAGATGCATACATAAACCATCATGATAATCATGACAAGTAACATTTGATGAGTTCATACTAAGTGATATCTACTGTGCTAATCCTTTTACATGAATTATGTTATTTGCACCTTGGAGAAACTTTATGAGATAGATGCTGTTATTATATCAATTTTACAAATGAGCACATAAGACAGGGAGATTAAGTAACATGTTTAAGGTCAAATAGCTGATTAATGTTACAGCCAAGATTATGAAGCCTCTGAGCCACTTCAGTGTCAGCTGGGGGACACAGAATAAATGAGTAGTTCTAAGCCTATGAAGACGAGTCAAATTACATAAATGAGATCATCTTTGAGCTGGAAGGATAAGAAAAAATAAGGACTGACAGATTAATGGGGCCTATGCCAGAAATGGCTTTATATGCTATGCCATTTTATGGAATGATATTATATCTAAATCTATTTAAAAGGCAAATTATGTGACCTAGGTTGGGTTTTAGAAAAATAACTTGGGTGGCTATAGGGAAGAAGAATTAGAGGAAGACAGGTAAGGGACCACACAATTGTCTGGGTACAGTTGTAAGACAGCAGAGCTGGGAGGAGGGTAAGGTATGTCAAAAGCAAGGATGTGGTGCTTGGATTATTTATTGGTTTGGAGGTTTGCAGGAGAGAAAGGAAGGAATCTTATACAACTTTCACCATCTTTCACTACCGTGTATCTGTTTGAGGTGGGAAGAGAAGTGCTAATTCCATTCCTGTGTAGTGACCAGGGAGAATGCATAGGATGCATTCTTTTGGGAAGGGGAGCAGGAGGATGGGCTCTGTCCTGACTGTGCTCTGCTTCAGGGACCCATGGACACTAAAGTGGAGATTTCATTAGTCTTTTGAGAACATAGATTCAGACCTCAGAAGAAAAGCTGGAATGTGCTATGAACTGGACTTTATAGATTTTGGATGTTGTA
>PVHX01018236.1:13732-37744 GCA_004024805.1 Geosciurus inauris | reverse complement strand
CTATTCACTGAAAATATTTGTTGAGGCAAATAGAAAAAAAATTATTACAATCATAATTTTTCTAACTTTGCACAAAATTATAAGCAGATTACATTCTTCATATTAAACATCTTTATATGCACTTTCAATGAACAGTATATATATATATTTATATATATTTTTTATCAACCATCTTTACTATACCCATTCCCCTTTCCTGACCCCCACCTCCCCCATGTCGTGTCCAATGTCTTTATTTTATTGCTTTGTATGTGGTGCTGAAGATCAAACCCAGGGCCTCACACATGTGAGGCAAGCGCTCTACCGCTGAGCTACAATCCCAGCCCACTTTCATATTTTTTTATTGGTGCATTACAGAGGCTCTCATGCAGGATCTCAACATATTAAAGTCTTGGTACTTATCTTGAAGGCAATAGAAAGCCACTAGGTTTTAAGCAAAAGTAACAAAAATCAAATCTCCATTGAAAGAGTCTCATTCTGGCTGAAACATAATAAATTAGAACACAGCCTCCCACAGAATACTCTGTGAGTTATGAAGAGGTAACAGATGGTACTCAAGATACTGATCCCTGTGGCCCCTGGAGCAGCTGAGTGGGTCCTGAGTAGCTGCCTCCAACCCTGAGTACTCTTGCCCAGTTAACCCCAGGGAATTGTGCAAATACAATTTTCTGGGTGCTACAATGTAAACAAGATTAAGAAGTACTATGTTGGAGAATACAAGTGTGAGTACTGGAAAACCATTAGAAGGCCACTGCAACAGTCTTTGGAAAAAGAATATGGTGATGACAGTAGAGATGGAAAAAAGCAGATTTAAGAAATAGGAAAATAAACAGAACTTCACTAAGTCCTTCACCATAACCTTCATTAGGGGTCAGAAATTGAGGGCAGGGGTGCAATGTCAGGAATGACCTCCTAGCTAGGCACAGTGGCACACGCCTGTAATCCCAGATACTCAGGAGGCTGAGGCAGGAGGATCTCAAGTTCAAGGCCAGCATGTGCTCTTAACAAGACCCTGTCTCAAAATATAAAAAGGGCTGGAGATGTGGCTCACTGGTAAAGAATTCCTGGGTTCAATCTTCAGAATCATGAAAAGAATGGCCCTCCCAATGTGCCTCACTTGGGCTTGCATACTGGCTGGTGTTGCCTTTCACCAAGATAAGGAATCCAGGATCCACTGAGACAAGGACTAAGTTTAAAAGGGAGTTGTTAGGAGTTTTTGTCTGCATTCTGCTAAATTTAAGGCACCTGTGAGACATTAAAGTGAGATGTAAAAAGAAGACTAGATTGGCTATGAAGTCCACAAAAGCAATCTGGGCTAGAGATATAATTTTGCATGAGGGTAGGACCTGAAGTTGAAGTTGTGAGAATAGATGAAATTCATAGAAAAGAACAGTAAGAGGACTCAGCCTTAAAGAAATTTAACATTGTAAGACTGGAAGGAAGAAGAGGAACTAGCAAATACTACTAACAAAAAGAGAAACTGTGTCAAAGATACCAAGAGCAGAGTAGTTCAGGAAAAAGGATGCAATAGCTAGAAACCACTAGATGTGTTCAAATAAGGAACAGTTACAACAGCACAACAGAAATGGCCAGGGGCTATACAGGAAAGCGCTCTATCACGTGGTCTTTAGGCTATCTTTCAACTTGAGACCTGACCCTAAAGTTCCCTGAAAAAAAAATTAGCTGACATTTTGTTACAGAAGAGCCTCAAGAGTCATGCACATGCAATACAGTGTCAGGGCAAATTATTTTACTTCCTATCCTCAATGAGACACTGGGTTTTGCACAGGCCCAACATGAAGTTATAGAAGCGTCAGTATAATTATACCCAAGAAAATGCTGAGAGGGACTGAAATGCTGTATTCAGGAAATTAAGGAGCCAAGAGAATGTTCTTTAGAGACCACACAATGCCACATCTTAGGATTCTGTGCAGTGCGAATGTACTAAAAGGACAGTAAACATGACATATATTTGTTTCAGGAACTGAGCAAAAAAATCAGGAAAACGAAGCACCAACAGCACTACCAGTATTGCCACCAAGAAACCCAACCCTGCAATCTGGGTCCTTTCTCAAACAAACTAAATGTTAGAGCCTACGCAGAACAGACTTCTAAATCCCATCACAGAAGAAAAAGAAATGTACCCAGTACATAATAAAGAAACATAAAAATACATTTTACAAAATCAAGAAGTTCTCAATGTTATTCTTCTTTTTTCCCCACAATTAAAAACTCAATATTTTTAATAATAGGAAGGACTAAAGAGACTATGAAAACTACTAAATGAGCAGATAATAATAATAATACAAAAAGTCCCAATATTTCATCTTTAATCTGTCCTAGTCTTGGAGAGCAAGAGAATGAAGTCAGCAGGGTTGCACTGGAGTTTGACCTGCAGGCACAGTAAAGGGGCAGGCAAGTTAGGGTGTGCCTGCTGCTGAAGAGGAAGGAAGGGCAACACCTTGCATTCTTAGAAGCAGAGGTGTAACTGACTCAACTCAGTTGAGGGCAGGATAACAGGAAGGTTCGTGTGGCCAAAACCTGGATTCACTCTAACCCTGCTCCCTGTTCAAAGCAATCCAGAATTCCTATCTTCTTACAACTCAACAACAAAAAGACAAAGACTTTTGTTTAAAAATGAGCAAAGAACTTGAACAAACATTTATCCAATGGAGATAAATTACTGGCCTCTAAGCACATGAAAAGATGTTCAATATAATTAATCATTATGGAAATACAAACAATAACCCACAATGAGATATTACTTTACACTCACTAGAGTAGCTATAGTCAAAAACAGAAAATAACAAATACTAACAAGAATGCGGAAGAAACTGGAACCCTCATTAAGGTAGCTGGTGGGAATGTAAAATGGCTCAGCTACCATGGAAAATGATTTGGCAGTTACTCAAGAAGTTAAAACATAAAATTACCATATGACCCAGCAATTCCACCCTGAGAGAAATAAAGACAAATATTCAGACAAAAACTTGTGAATGTTCAATTACAGGTTATTTGTAACAGCCAAAAAGTGGGAACAATGCAGATATTCATCAACTGATGAATAAAAAAAATGTAGGATATCCATGCTTTTTTTTTTGGTACTGGGAATTGAACTCAGGGGCACTCGACCACAGAGCCACATCCCCAGCCCTATTTTGTGTTTTATGTAGAGACAGGGTCTCACTGAGTTGATAAATGCCTCGCCATTGCTGAGGCTGGCTTTGAACTTGCAATTCTCCTGTGTCAGCCTCCCAAAGTGCTGGGATTACAGATGTGCGCCACGGCACCCATAATAATGCAATATTATTCAGGCAAAAGAAGAAATGAAGTACTGATACATGCTACAACATGAATGAACCCTGAGAACAATTTAGGTAAGTGAAAGAAGCCACACATAAACAGCCACATATAAACATCCAGAACAGGCAATCTACAAAGTCAGAAAATAGATCAATGGTTGCTGTGTGTTTGGCAAAAGGTTTTAAAATGGGCAGTGACTGCTTAAGAGGTAATGGGCTCCTTTCTGGAGTGATGAAAATATTCTAGAATCAGACAGTGGTGACAGTTATGCAACACTGTGAATTTTATAGTACATGAATTTTACCTCAGTTTTTTAAAAAGAGGAACTATTCTCAAAATGTTGCACCACAAGGAGTAAAGAAATGGGATAGCAAAACTCAGAAAACAGGTCCAGCCAAGCAAGTTTCTAATGAATTATTTTCACCAGCGAATCAGTATGTACTCCACCTGGACTCAGAGTAATACACAAACTGGCCCGAGTAAAAAAAACTGGCATTTATTTCTGAAAATTTCTGAAATTTTATGAAAATTAGTTTCAATGTTGTAAGAAGCAGCACTAAACATTTCGATCAATGTGTTACAGTAAACTCAGTCAATGGACAAACAAGGGCAAGGAAATTTCTATGTGATCACATTACTACTTTCCAATCAAGTAACATATTTATACAACTAAAAAAATAGAGATATGGCAACCGGAAACCCATAAAAGGACCTGGAGACAGTGAAAACAAGCAAGAGCTCAAAGCCCCAGCAAGCACAGATGCATGACTCATAGGCACCGCCTGGGCTGATTTGTATGGGTCAGCAGAGGGCAGAATTGGGAGAACTACAAATATGCTCCCATATCAAAGGACTATTTATAACTTTCCCAAACCCCTAGCTTTCTTTTCATTAAGTAAAAGGAAAACTCATAGCTATACCTGTCAGTAGCACCCAAGAAAACGCTGTTCTCTGACTCAAAGCGAAACTTCTAGGTCACACAAGCAACAAAGATCTTTGTTCATAGCTCTGAGTATTCTGAGGGGCACCGAGAGTTCAGGTCCACATCACCCACTTCTTTATCCAGTATGATACAGGGATCAGACCATGATGAAATCACTCTATAGACCAAACGTCACGGCTGTCACTTGTCCCCAACTCCACACCCACCAAGTTACCAAGGAACTGGTATAAACAGAATGGAGTTTAATATGCTATTTGCTCTGATCTAAGTAGCTGACATAATACCAATTAAATTTATAATGACACTGGAGTAATAAAAAAGCCCTTGGCACAATTCTCTTTGCAAACATGATTCAAGTGGTGGTTTTTATTTTGCTCTTTCTTCAACTTCCAGATGCCAAATCATTTAGAAATCACTCATAATCTCTTACTCAAAGGAGTTGGTGTCTGGGTATTTATCATTTTATTAAAAAAGGACCACAAATATTAGATGGCCCAGATACTCAGACTATCCAACTACTGCATAAGAATCCCCATTTCTTTAAGTCAAAATAAATGGTATAATAGTTTGAGTGGAAACCTGGAATCCTGGGTTCCCATTCTGATACCCCTCTTTCTCTGATTCTGGCTCTGAAAAGGACATGTGATCACCATTTTCAAGACATGAACAGAGGCAACCAAATTCATGAGATAGCTTCACCACAGAATTCATGGCTGTTAGGCAACAAGAACAGCAGTTACCACTGACCTGCTAGCACTTCCATCCTTAAACCCAATAACTAGCCCTATCCAAGGCTATATTTACACTTCACAGAGGAGTCACCAAGCCCTTTGTCCCCACTCACATGGTGTATATTGTAACTATCAATACTGGGTCCTTTAAATAAAATACAGAAACTTACATATTCTTATGGACTCCCCTACAGTAGTTGACATGAATGAGCTACATACAGTTACTAGTGTGGACAGAGCTCAATAAACTGCTGTTGAATGAAAAAAAGGCAAACTGTTGAAAGATGAACATGTCATCTGCCAAATACAGGATGCATACACAACATGGAATAAGATACAGACCAAACTCTTGAAATAGTAAATGCTTCTGAGCAATGGTAGTAAGATTAGCACAGGCGTGGGAGAGATGTTTCAAAACTTCAATTTCATCAGTATTGTTTGATTTTTGTATAAAACACACACACCTCAAAGTAATTACAAAAAAAAACCCTAACATTTATTAAATCTGGGTGGAAAGTGCACAGGTGTTTGTTAATTTAACTTTAGTACAACTTGTGTATAAAATGCCATTTGTCTTTTTTAATGCTTTATGCTACAGAGGGGAGGTGGTACTGGGGATTGAACCCAGGGACACTCCACCATTGAGTTATATCCCCAACCGTTATTTTAAATTTTATTTTGAGACAGGGTGTCACTACATTGCTAAGACTGGCCTTGAACTTGTGATCTTTTTGCCTCAGCCTCCTGAATAGCTGGTATTACAGGTGTGCACCACCTTGCCCTGGCACCTTTTATCTCATCAGCACTGGGGGACAATATGCTCAATCAGAAAATAGCTGCTAAGCATGTACCTATATGCAAACATTTAGTGAACACTTACTATGTGACAGGCATAGTACTAAGTGATTACTGTGTATGAAGTTAGAAGGCAGGTGCTTCTTATAAGGGAAAAATGCTTATTCTCTTTGCCATTTTAATTAGCTATAGTTGTTACCTACTCTTGAGAAAACTAGTATAGTTCCTGAATGGCACGGGAGAAGAAACCGTGGCTCTGCCTCTTTGGCTCTGCCAAGAGCTGCTTGCATGCAAAAGGCACATATTTCTTTGTTAAGTCTGAAGACAGGTTCTCCCTGCCTCTGCAGAGACATACCTGTGGCTGTCCCACCCTTCCACAGATTTCTGAAAAAGTACACATACTTTATATACCCAATGCTGGACTGGTATTAGAAACCTGTTATTATTAAAAACTAAGTCACATCTTTCAACCAAATCTTTATCAGTAAAAAAGGCAAAATATATTAAAAAGATGAATTTTTTTTTACATCCCTCTGCCCAACTTTCAATTGGCAGAGCCAGAGTTCAAATTCATTACGCACATCAGAGTAAAGAAGTTACTATCTGCGAAGAACACTTAAGATAAGCTCAAAAATTATTCTAAAAGGTTGAAGCATTTCTTAGCATATACTTGGATCTCAAAGAGGGTAGGAAGGTGTATGCATATGTGTAACTGTGCACAGGGAATAGTCAAGGCACTGATTTGTTTAATGTACAGAAGATTAGAAACTCCACCATACATTATGGGATCTTGAGTAAAATTTAGAGGGGCAAGGTATTTCCATAGACAAAGGCAAACATATCTAGTAGGTAGGTGTGTGTGTGTGTGTGTCTGTGTGTGTGGTGCTGGGGACTGAACCCAGGGTCTTGTGCAGGTGAGGCAAGCACTCTACCCACTGAGCTATATCTCCAGCCCACATCTAGTAGTTTTGTTTTGTTTTGTTTTTTAGATTTAGCATTTATTTTAAGAATTACTCAAACATATACAACACAAATACTTTTGGAGAATTATAGGAATATGAAAAAATTTTTAAATTCTTGCACTTTTTACCTATACAGTGTTCTAAGACATTAAAAGATGTTTTTCTTTTTAATCAATGTAGAATAATTGCAGAAAAATGGATGATTCTTGTTATGCAGGCAAATGAATAACCAGGAAAAAGGCAGTCCTGTGAACTAAAATACCATTCTGGGACTTCCAAACAATTCCTTTTTGTATGATGAAGTTTAACCAAGCCCGCTGTTGCCACAATGAAGTTCTTTTGGGTGGTTGAGATCTCTCCTTCACTCCTCTTCTGGTAGACCTAGTGAAAGCAGCTGCAGAGTTCTATATCTTAGGGGAAGGGGACTCGGGAATGGAGAGGCATACAGCTCCTCTGAAGACAGTTATGTCTGTATGGTTTTCTTCTCAGGGCCAAATTAGCTGGTCTCTGTCCGTTGATAAGGAGAAGACTCATAAAAATTAAAAACACACACAAAAATTGTTGAAATCTCATTTTCTTGCCACATGCAAGTGGAGCAATAGCTCTTAAAGTAAACCAAACAATCTGTAAATAGCCTGTGCGATATCTGTGTGGCTCTCCTCATATTCTAATGACAAACCTCAGAGGACTGCCAGCTGCATTTTCCAGAAAGGTTAACGATCACATCAGACAAAGTTCCACATCTAGTAATTTTGAACTAGTTTTTTTGTTTGTAGGTTGTTGTTTTTGTTTTGGGGGTTTTTTTTTTTTGGTACCGGGATTGATCTCAGGGATACTCAACCACTGAGACACATCCTCAACCCTATTTTGTGTTTTATGTAGAGACAGGGTGTCACTGAGTTACTTAGCGCCTCGCTGTTGCTGAGGCTGGCTTTGAACTCCCAATCCTCCTGTCTCAGCCTCCCAAAGTGCTGGGATTACAGGCGTGGGCCACCATGCCCAGCTTTGAACTAGTTTTGAAGGTTAAAAGGTCTCTAGAGGGATTTGATAATGTGTTCAACCACTCCCGCCCTGAAGTTGGTTTCACAAAGTGCTCAGCTCTGAGTCTAACTTGATGTCAACCTCTACCTTCCATATTCCTTTCCCAGGAGGGACAAACCTGCTCCCTGCAGCCAACCAGGCCTGTTAAACTCCAGATCAGTGCAGTAAGGGAAGGCTGCAAAACACTTGCAACCATGTCTAACAGAGGTGAAGGCTCCTGCTGCCACCACAAAGCCATAAACCTGGAAAGCCCATGAAAAAGCAGCCCACTAACCATGGAGGGAATTGATCACAATCCTTCAGCTTGGACTTTTCTCAGCAGAGGATTGCCCATGTGGATATTCATTCAGTTCTCTGACTCACACTGTCCACTGTCCACTGTCCACACCTGTGAAAGCCCTTTACATTCACTAAAGGGACCCAGGGCTCAGGTCACAAACCCAAACCTTCTCTGCCCTTTTCCCTTAGTTGACCTAATCCAGTACTATATTTTAATGCCACCTACAAATTGATAATTTATAGAAATTCTTAATGTTATTTCAGCAGCCTAGAGTTCTAGATTTAGATATCCAATTGTCTATTCATCATCTCTACTTGGATATCTAGTAGTATTGCAAAGATAGCATGGCTCAAACCAAACTTTCAATTTGCTTTTAAAATTAGTTATGAAATTTGAAAATGACTAGAGAACACTGATCTATGAATTAGCAATAGCACATCTGTTTCTACAAACATGTGGAATGTCTGCAGTGGGATAATCTCTGTGGAATCCACATGGAATGCTGTGTACAAACCAGTGAATGAATCACAATGGCACTGGGTATAGTTACTTGTTCAGAATAGGTAGTAGTACACAGAGAAAGTGAGCAGAAACAATGCTGATTTCATTCATCTTAGCTTCAAATCCTTTCCCATGAATCTTTCTAGCCTAATTTCCCATTCCAACAGTCCAGGACAACCACTATTCCACTTCTAGACTTTTGTTCACACTATCTTCAATTTGAAATGCCTTTTCTTCTCTGCTTCAGTCCCATCCAGCAAAATTCCAAATAACCTTCAAAGCTCAAGAGAACCAAGTGTGATGGTGCATGCCTGTAATCCCAGCAACTCGGGATCTGAGGCAGGAGAACTGAAAGTCTAAAGCCAGCCTTAGCAATGTTAGCAAGACCCTGTCTCAAAATTTAAAAAGGGCTGAGGATGTGGCTCAGTGGTTAAGTGTCCTGGGTTCAGTCCAAACAAAAACTACAAAGCTCAAGAAAAATGCCCACTCTCCCAAGAAACCATCCCAGACCTCTCCGACCGAAAAGTGACTATTATACGAAGGAAAAAGAAAGTATGATTCCTTATCACAGATCCAAAGCTTTAGTCTTTTTTAACCCCTCCCTTTCACCCCTATATAATCTTGTGGCATGTCTTATTTCTACCTTAAGATCTACCCAGCCAGGACTGAGATTGTGTTTTAGTGGTAGGGCACTTGCCTAGCATGTGTAAGGCACTGGGTTTGATCCTCAGCACCACATAAAAATAAAGGTATCATTCATCTACAACTAAAAAAATATTTTTTTAAAAAAATCTAAGGAGAGTCTGACTATACCCACTGCCACCATTCTGGCACCAAGCCGCCTAGATAATGCAACAGTTTTCCATCTGACTAGAGAATGAGGCAGGCTGGTGACTTAAGAAACATCTAAAAGCAAGCACTTCCCCAAACCTTAAATATAAAGATCTATATTAATATAGGGCTTTCCCAATAAAGTCCTATGCCTTCCTTCCAAGAAACTCTAATAAAAATCTATTTTTTTCTTTGGTGTTAAAAGTGGTCAAGTTCAGGGATGGGGCACTGGGTTCAATCCTCAACACCACATTTAAAAAAAAAAAACAAGTGGTCAAGTTCAGACACTCTCCACCTTCGAAAACAGAACTGCACAAAGCAAAGGATTTTGGGTGAAACTTCAGCATACAAAAATCGGTAAGTAACCTCAGAATATAAAAATCAGTAAGCTCTCAGATGAATCAACAAAGAACATAAAATACTAGAAATGTAACTGAAAATCTGGTCCTGGTTTTCACACTTGATCACTATTAAATACATAGCAAGGGATAGGAAAGCATGTAAATCACTCCTTCAGTAATCTTCAAAGCTTTACAAGTAAGTACTATTGCTATCTCTACAAAGTTATTTCTTTTATTAGAAAGAAATCAAAGATCAGAGAGGTCCAGAGCCAAATCGAAGTAGAGCTTTTATGCTGGCAATATGGGCAGTATTAGTCTTATGTGTAGTTAATTTTGTCAAATAACCTGACTCTAAATAGTTAAGTTAGGGAAGAGTACTAAAGAGATTTCTTTTTTTCACACACTCATTTCTAACCACTGCCCTCCTTCCCTCCCTCCCTTGCTCTCTTATAGGCTAACTGCACATTTTCACTGTCAAAAGCCACATTAAAAGACAAGCAAAAGACCACAACTGCCTGGTTAATCTGTAGCACAACCACTGAATCAGAGCATGCTCTTTGAGCCCCCAGGCTCTGGCTCAACACTGTAAGTGGATGTGGGTACACAAGCCCTAGGGGTTTGGAAAAAGGGAGAGCTCAAACAATGTTCTTGTCAGCACTTCAAACAAAAAAATCCATTCAGTGAGAATGGCACCATGTTCCTTTTGCCCTTTCTCCCTAGGAACTAAATTAAACAGATTACAGACAGTGGCAAGAGCTGGCCTTAGAACAGCCTTCCCCTTATTTGTTATTTTTAGCAATTTAGTTCGACAACGCCTGACAACTAAACATGCCTAGAATAGCTAAAGGGAGGGGGATTATCAGATACTACCAGCAAAAAAAAACACTAGTCATCACTTCCTCCAACCCTAAGAAAGAATCATTTTCCATATCTTTACAGCATCACAGTTTGAGCCTTTAGAGTGACATATAAAAACAGTATGTATAAAACACCAGTGGAAACTGATAAGGTTTCCTGACCTAGAGTACTGTTCCACCCTCACGTGTGTTTTCCTAAAAACAAAAGCAGAAGCAACTGAACTAAATAGTTTTATACAAAAGTGAAGGGTACAATGCCTCTGTGCCCATTCTGGAAAAATTCCCTCATAAGATGATTATATGCCCAAAAGAATGGCTTCATGAATAGTGATGGAATTCAAATATTTTTATTATGCTGGTAGCAACTGAGAGATCTGTTTGAAAGCAAGATAAAGTGAGACTGAAGAGACTTTCAATTAATCATACTCAGCAACACAGCATCATCCCCATTTTATTTATAAAAAAAATAATATAGCAAAAATTATTTGAAACATGAATAAACAGGTAAAATAAAAATGGTTAAACGCTAAGTAAGTAATACAACTGCATTAGATGAACTGAAATTCATAAAATATATTGTATCAAAATAAGACATCTTACAAAATGTCGGTGTACATGAAGGAATCCAATCATTACCAACATTTTCTGAACAGAGACGTGCATGCTAATATTCTAAGTACCATGTACTTTATAAGACAGCATAGGATAAAGCACTACAAATGAAAAAAATTGTCTTTCTAGGTGTGTTGACTTATGTATGTGAAGTTGGTAAGCTATCAACAGTTTTATCCAAAAGTATGCATCTCTAAAACAGGTGATGCCTAACAGACACTACCTTTAAGCCATCACATGTACATCTCTGACTTAAATGACCACTACAAAGATATCAAAGGAGATGCCATCATCTTTTTTTTTTAAATGTTTATTTTTTAGTTATAGGTGACAGAATATCTTTATTTTATTTTTATGTGGTGCTGAGAATCGAACCCAGTGCCTTGTGCGTGCTAGGCGAGCACGCTACCACTGCGCCATAATCCCAGCCCCGCCATCATCTTGTATTACATTTTAGATGGCAAAGTTGTAGGTAGACAACTAGTTTTATTTTTGCTTCAAAAATAGGGTTCCAATAAACCATTTCAAGTAAGGTAATGATCTAAACATAAAAGGAAACTGAGTTTGTTCAGGGGTTTTTACTTTTTTATTTTGTTTCTTTCCATCTTTTTTTTTTTTGGTACTGGAGATTGAACTCAGGGACACTCGACCACTGAGCCACATCCCCAGCCCTATTTTGTGTCTCACTGAGTTGCTTAGTTGCTTAGCACCTCGCTGTTGCTGAGACTGGCTTTGAACTCACAATTCTCCTGTCTCAGCCTCCCTGAGTGCTGGGATTACAGGCTTGCGCCACCACGCCCGGCTCCATCTTTTCATTTTAAGGGAGCATTTTTGTTCCTAAAGTGGCAATTTAGAAAAAGATCAAAGCTACAATGATAAACTCGATACAAGTGACTGCAGTTAAGATCTTCTAATTCAATTCTCTGATTTATAGATGAGGAAACTAAAGCTTAGAGAATAACAACCTGGAACTAGAATCAACCTAGTTCTAGAACTAATAACTCCTAAGTTAACACAGGCTTTCAAATTAGAAATTTAGGCTAATGAATACTCCACTGTAAATACTCTCCAAGTCTAACAGACTTGGAGATCTGTTTATGATTCCAAAGTCAGTTCTGTGAATTTTGTTTATTTGATCTGACATATGTACCACGCTCATCAATACAGGCATGGCCTTCCCTACCCTGAGTACTGAACAACCTTGCTTTTTCTGGCCAGTATCTGTAACTTCAGGTTAGAGGACATCTGTGATGTATGAAGAGAGACTGATCAAAGGAAGAAGCTAGGGTAAGGAAAAATACATTGATTAATTTCTCCTTACCACACAGTTACAAGAGCAAGGGGTACGTAATAACATGAAAGAAAATTTGAAGTTTAATTCATCAAAAGAAATTACTCTCTAGAAGTCTGAAAATGACTTGAGACACTCTCAGGCATGGGAGAGAGGAGGATAAGGACATATATTTATGGTTAGACATAGAGAAAAGTATATACCACATAAAGCATACAACAATGAAGGTTAAGGTCAATAACTCTAAGAAGCATTCAAAGGGATAGTTTGGTGTGGACACAGGCAAGTATCTCAAGGAGAGAAATAAGACACTCCAAATGAATGCAGGAAGAAAAAAATAACTGAATCAAAATGCAAAAAAACTGAACTCTTGGCTAATTGGAATGCAAACCCAATTTCCTCAAATCTTTTCCCTTACTTAATCAAAATGAAGATGCACCATCAGGGAAGATATCAAATCAAAGCTATGTGTATATGTGCATATATAATATCTGCAAATATGTATTGTACAAATACATAAATAAAAGCTATCCAGTTTAAAAGGCTCACTCTTATCTGAACTGTTCATGTAAGTTCTCAAACCAAAAATATTTCTCTTGAGAAAATAAAACACATCACAGAGAGTTTACATTTCGGCAAATTTTAGAATGCAGATTGCAATACACATACATAGAAAAAGTCATTAATGATATTGATAATAAGGAATGATCAACCAGAAAGAGAACTCACACATATGCTTTTGGGGACCTATACCTACTCTTCTCTGAAAACCACAAAGGAAGATTCTGTAGCTACACTGAGCCCTAAAACATCAGGACACAGAGATTACATATAGATAACTATAAATTCTGGGGTTTCCAACCACCAAGCTCTTTTAGACTTGGGAAATAACTGAAAACTATTTTTTAAAAAACACCCAATTTTATAAATGTTAAGAATGCAAATGAACTCTACAAAGACATTAGTATTTGTATCTGAAATCCCAACATATGTGATAATCTTGACCCAAGATTCCCCAAGTCAAAACAACACAGAAGCCCACACAGGGGCACACCCCTATAATCCCAGCACTTTGGGAGGCTGAAACAGTCGAATCACGAGTTCAAAGCCAGCCTGTGAGTGAGCAGTGAGGCACTAAGCAGCAGTGAGGCACTAAGAAACTCAGTGAAACCCTGTCTCTAAATAAAAAGAGGGCTGGGGATGTGGCTCAGTGATCGAGTAACCCTGAGTTCAATCCCTGGTATCAAAAACAATAACAGTAACAACATAGAAAAGATTAAGTTGGCAACTTGCATTCACTTTTTTTTTTTTTAAATATTTTTTTTAGTTGTATGCAATATCTTTTATTATTTATTTTTATGTGGTGCTGAGCATCGAACCCAGTGACTTACGCATGCGAGGCAAGCGCTCTACCACTGAGCCACCGCCCCAGCCCCTTGCATTCACTTTTATAAAATAAAAAAAGAAAAGGCATCTATAAGTACCTAGCTATCTAGACACTACTACTGAGGGTGGGAAATTAGCAAGAGGGTAGAGACATTTTATACTTTTTTCCAAAACTCAATAAGTGTTAGGGATGGTCTTTGAATAACAGCTCCCCCAAGCAAGAGGCTGGGTTAAACTGTACACTGAGAACATGTTGATTTGTTAAGGATAAAAATGGACTGTCCACCTGGTAGTTACATATAATGAGCTACCAGACAGAAATGAAAGTGAACAAAACACAATCTCAGATAACTATGTATTTCATAAACATGTAGAGGAAAAGAAGGAAGGTAAAAAAGAAATATAGTGATTTTGCTCATAAGGTCCAAGAACAAACTATATTGTTTTAGGGACACAGTGCAGGTAGTAACACTATTTTTTAAAAAGGAAATAATTATCATTATCATCAAAGTTAAGGTAGTGGTTACCTGCGGAGCAAGCAGGGAAGGCCAAGGATCAGGGAGTGGCCAACAGGGAAAGGGAGGTGTAGATCTACTGTCTTGCCAATATTCAATTATTCAATTGCCCAGTTTGAAAATCATTACAGGTATTCGCTTTAGAACTACTGATTCAGTTATATACATTATTTAGCATATGTCTATAAATGTTCTATTTTACTACAAAATAAGTAAATGACTAAAATTTTAATGGATTCTAAACTTTGAGTTATGCAAGCAGTCGAACCATTCAAACGCTTCTTATAAAAACATTTTATCACTGGCTCTGCTTTCACCTCCCCTCCTCTCTCCACTGAAAACACAGGTAAGAATCGCTGACTATCATATAGCAGAATCCACCTAACATTCCCTCCAAAGAGGGATCCTATGATACACAAAATAGTACCAGCTCAGAAATGAAGTACCTAGGGCAAAACTGGACATCCACCCAAGTGCAACACATGCTATGGGAAAAAAAAAAAAAATCATCCTCAAGAGGCAGAATAAAATCTACTCAATCATGGGAATTCCTCCAAACATGTTCTCATCAGAATATCAGAACTAACCCAACTGCAGAATGTCATAGGCACCTCCCGTCCAATTCTTTCATCACTTTTCTTCCCACTTAAGTTCAGGAACCACTGAGTGACCAAAACTGTCATTTTTGTGGGAGAGTCAGGATATTGCAAGTCAGGGCTTCACTTAATTTTTTTTTTACTGACACCCTGGGCTGGGAGAACTATTTCAACAACCCAAGAATTCCAAAACTCCATATCAGAAGTGGCATTAAGCCAGGGACAGAGGGCCCTGGGTTTCCTTATTCTGTCATTGCTGGGCTAACCAGGAGGTGGAAGGGGTGGTAACCCTGCTGGAGATAGAAGGGAAGGATGGTGGTTAACCAGTATATGCATGCATCTAAAATATAAGAGACTTTAGACTGAAGGCAGATTAGCCTTAGTAGTTATTTTTTGGTCCACATCTGAAACAAGAGAGAACATAAGTGATATAATATGGGAGCAATGGTCTAAATGTGTTCACACATATCACTTAAAGCTTACAGCTACCTCTAGGATTCAAATAGTGGAGATTCTAGCTCATCTGAATGCTGAAGCTAAGTTTTCAAAACTGCAAAAGAGGCCTGTAAAGACTAGATGACCAGAAGGAAGTAAAGCAGAACCGCTGGACAGGCTTTTATTGGAAATACACGCTCTCCCACCAAATTCTCCCGTCCATCAGAGTGTGTCCTGGAGAAATGGCACTGGGGCTCCAGTGTAGAGAGAATTTCAAAAGGCCTGGTCAGGAAGGGGAGGGCTTGGGGACAGGAAGAGAAGGCCAGAGTCCTTCCTGGATAGGTCAGGAAAAACCCGCTGATTGACAGGAGGCATGTCTACTGGTGACATCAGCGTCGTGCTGGCAGCTCCGTTTTGTAGCTGCCCTGATTCTGGACCCTGATCCTGGACCCTGATCCGACCTAATTATTTCCTTCTTACATCCAAAAGAGTGAGCAAAAATATAAGATGGATTTGCCCTCTTCAGAAGATACCAATCTCCTCAATTTTAACTTTAAAACTGAATTTTGTCAAAAAGTATTTCTTTGTAAAAAAAAAAAGAAAAAGATTTCTTTGTCAAAAAAGATGTTACACATCTTTTTAAAAAAAACTACAAAGACCAATGAAACTCACAAAAGTCATAATTCTAAATCCCAAACAATTGTGGTTTTGGTTGGGAGATTTTTTTGTTTGGTTTGGTAGGCTTTTCTAGTCTAAGGTTTCAAACCAGGGCCTTACCTAGGCTAGGCAACAACTCTACCACTAAGCTACATCCCCAGCCCTTTTTTAAAACTTTTATTTTGAGGCAGGGTCTCACTAAATTGCCGGGGCTGGCCTTGAACTTGTGATCCTCCTGCCTTAGCCTCCAGAATAGCTGAGATTACAGGCCTGAGCCACCAAGCCCAGTTTATTCATGTTATTTTTAAAACCTGTGCTTTTACACTTTTTCTAATAACAATGTATACTATATTAAATATTATACACTTAGTATCTGCTTTAAGAAGTTACTTATTAGTAGTATTTTTAGTACTAGGGTTGGAACCCAGAGGCACTTTACCACTGAGCTCCATTCCCAGCCCAATTTTTATTTTTTATTTTGAGACACTAAGTTGCTGAGGCTGGTCTCAAACTTGCAATCTTCCTGCCTCAGCCTCCCAAAGTGCTGGGATTATAGGTATGTGCTACCACACTTGGGTTACAATCGGTATTTTTGAAAACTAAAGAAGAACCTCCTCAAAAAAATGACATAAACAATATCATCACCAAACCACTGTTTTGTATGTTCTCATGAACAGGACCAGCATCATTGTTCTACTAATTACTATTTTGATAACATAGTTGTAATTTCCTCCTAGAACTTGATCTATCATTGTTATAAGGGAAAAATTAATATCTATAAAACACTGTCATAATCCTGTTATGAAAATGCTTTCCAATTAATTTCATTAAAATGGTTATGGTCAGACTGCGGTTGTGGCTCAGTGGTAGAGAGCTTGCTTATTAGCACATGTGAGACACTGGGTTGGATCCTAAGCACCACATAAAAACAAATAAATAAAATAAAGGTATTGTGTCCATCTACAACCAAAAAAATTTTTTTAAATGATTATGGTCATTTTACATATACACATATATACATTTTAGATGCATGTTGAGACAGTGATTGTTTTTATCCTTCCAGTAAGAAATATCACTCGCTATCAAGATGACCTCCATCCCTGTCAGCCAACCTAGTGGTTATCAAAAGCTAAACAAATTCTAAGTAAGCTTTCCATTCAGTAAGAAAAAAATGGAATAAAATAAATGGGGGAATGGATCTGAAGACAATAAATAAAAAACAGTAAGATCAGAGCTGAGTAAAAAGGAATCTAAGAAATACCATGAAGATGAGCTCTCAGGTCAGAGAACCCAAACAACTACGTCAAAGAAAAGGTCTGTCCACAGCGTCATACATACAGACTGTTGGAAGGGGGCGAGGAGGCATAAGTAAGTTAACACTAATTAAAAATTAGACTTTTGACCCAGACCAAAAAGAAACTTACCCTTGGGCTGGGACCGTAGCTCAGTAGTAGCACACTTGCCTCGTATGAATGGGGCACTGGGTTCAATCCTCAGCACCACATAAAAAACTAAACAAATAAAATAAAGATATTGTGTCTATATACAACCAAAAAAATTTTTTTTAAAAAGAAACTTACTCTTTCAGAGATGAAAACATGTAAAAGGAAAGAGCCTGTCTTTTGCAAAATTTTATATAAATTGTGCTTCCCCCACTTAATTGCAAGGTATAATGATGGTGATGATAATTATACAGGATTAAGATGAAATAAAGCCGGGCGTGGTGGCTCAAGCCTGTAATCCCAGCACTTAGGGAGGCCGAGATAGGAGAATCGCAAGTTCAAAGCCAGCCTCAGCAATGGTGAGGCACTAAGCAACTCAGTGAGACCCTGTCTCTACATAAAAAAAACACAAACTAGGGCTGGGGATGTGGCTCAGTGGTCGAGTGCCCCTGAGTTCAATACCCAGTACCAAAAAAAAGATGAAATAAATTGGACTGGCAAAAATACTAGGGTCCAGAAGAAGACTGTATTTAGAGGAGGAACAACAACTGGGAGGCCTTAGGAAAAAACATATAGAGTTCTGAAATCTATATCAAGCTTTCCAAGTAACACTGAAACTAGATTTTCAGCCTTTGCTGTGTTAATGTTGCAGCAGACCCCAGCCTCCTGCCAGTGCCTCCCTTTTGGATTCTTGTCTCTCAAATTCAAAGAATGAAATCTACAGATGAGGAAGAATGAGCCTAAGGGCAAGATTTATTTAAGTGAGAAAAATAGAGACAGAGCTCCCAAACCTGAGAGGGAACCCAACAGGGGTTATATAGCTACAGGGTAGGGACACTGATCAATATCTATGCTAATCAGGTCTTGGAAAGTATCAAGACTATTGGTCAATAACTATGCTAAGCAGGTATTAGAAAAGTACCAATGCTACTGGTCAAAATCTCTGCTAAACAGGTACTGAAAAAGTACCAATGCAGTTGGTTCAGCCCAATTCAGACCCTCTAAATGGCTATGCCCTTTCAGTCCTTGAGTTTGAATTTTCCTATACCCTCCATTCAAGTCTACCCCCATCTCCATTTTCCCCACCAATCTGGGACAAGGGCTTGGCTGGAATGTTTGGAATGCTTCTGGCTTATTTTCATGGAGAATGGCTTTTACATTTAGAGGAAAAAAGCCTTAATAGGGTTCCATTACCTATCCTATCTTATTCAACAGGAAATCATATTTGTGATTTACTTCAACTAGTGATAGTTTATATTTCCAAATTCTCACACTGTGCTAAGAAGCTAAAAGAATAAACAGGGTGTAGAAGGAAGCAGCACATAATTTAAGAAATTAGAAAACGCTTCTTGGGAGAAGTAGTCCTATCCTAGAATCTGAAGAATTAGTAGATGGAGATGGTAAAGGCAGAAGGACATGTTCATGTGGAAGGATCTTTAAAAGATCTACTAGAAACAAAGAAAGCACCCAGGCGTGGCTGGCACACGCCTGTAATCCCAGCACTTTGGGAGGCTGAGACAGGAGAATCCTGAGTTCAAAGCCAGCCTCAGCAACAGTGAGTTGCTAAGCAACTCAGTGAGACCCTGTCTCTACATAAAACACAAAATAGGGCTGGGGTTGTGGATCAGTGGATAAGTGCCCGAGTTCAATCCCTAGCACCAAAAAAAAAAAAAAAAGAAAAGAAAAGAAACAAAGAAAGCGCCAGAAATTCAAAAAGTTCAGAATATTTCTGCATAGCTGGAACATACAGTGGAAGAGAAGGCACAGGAAATGAGGGAAGACAAGAGAAATAAAAAAAAGTCATTTCATAAAGAGCCCTGAAAGTATATTAAAACATTTGATTTTTACCCTAGAACAATGAACTTTTACAGAAGGGAATAAAAGGACCAAAATTACATCACAGAAAGGTCAGTCTAACTTAAATGTGCGAAAAGGACTAGAAGAGGGAAGGCTAGAGGTAGGAAAGCCAGTTAAAATGCACAGTAGGCTGGACACAGCAATTCTAGAGGATGAAGCAGGAGGACAGCAGGTTCAAGGCCAGCCTCAGTAGAGAGGCCCTAAGCAAGACCATGTCATAAAATTTAAAATAAATAAAGGGGCTGGAGATGTAGCTCAGTAGTCAAGTACCTCTGGATTCAATCCCTAGTCCACTAAACAAAATAAATGAAAACAAACAAAAGGGGCTGGGGTTGTGGCCCAGTGGTAGAGCACTTGCCTGGCACACATGAGGCACTGGTTTCGATCCTAAGCACCACATAAAAATAAATAAATAAAATAAAGGTACTGTGTCCACCTACAACTAAAAAAAGAAAAAAGAAAACAAAGGGCTGGGACATGACTAGCTTCCTAGCATATGCAAGGACTTGAGACAAATCCCTGGTAAAACACACAATGCTCACACACACACACACACACAAAATAGCCACGGAGAAAAGACAAATTAGTAATAATTAGACATCTCATAGCAACAATGGAAGCCAGAGATCAGCGGAATGTGGAATGCTATCTTTAAGAGTGCGGAGTGATTCCTAAAAACATAAAACACAACTTTGAGTTATGTATGCAGTAATGGTGAACACTTATGCAGCAGATAGCAGTCTCTAAATACCCCTGCTCACTAAACAGACCATGGAGAAATTTTTAATACCATCATAGAAGGAGACCTCACACACCTTTCTTATCAACTGAATAAGCAAAAGAAAACCTGAAACAGAAAACATGAATACTGTAATTAACATCTATTTACATGAGTGCATAGGTGGCTGTATCATGTGCATACATTTCAAGCTAAATTTAACAAAACTATAAATGTATAACAGTAGAAAAGTAAAGGACTGCATAAAGAAAGCAAAGGAAGTATGCAGTGGCTAATACTGTTAAAAACACACGTTAGGGCAGTATTAGAGAGTATATATAGCCAGGCAAAGTGGCACACACCTGTAATCCCAGCAATTTGGGAGGCTGAGGCAGAAGGATCACAAGTTCAAAGCCAGCCTCAGCAACTTAGTGAGATCCTGTCTCAAAATTAAATACAAAAAGGGGCTGGGGATGTGGCTCAGTGGTAAAGTGCCCCTGGGTTCAATCCTTGGTAATCCCCCCCAAAAAAGTACACACATACCTCGTTTCACTGTAGTTTGCAGATAATGCATTATTTTCAACAGCATGTACTCATTTCACACGTGTCTCTGCATTACATTTTGATAATTCTTGCAATATTTCAAATTTTTTATTATCTATTATGGTGATGTATGATCAATTACCTTTGTTTGATGTTACTATTGTAACTATTTGGAAGTACCACAAACTATGTCCATATAAGATGACAAATATAATTGCTAAATGTTATCAATGGCTGTTCTCCCATCTTTCTCCATTTCCTCAGGCCTCCTATTCCTTGAGATACAATACTGTAGTAAGGGCAATATATAACCCCACAGTGGCCTCTAAGTGTTCAAAAGAAAGGAAGAGTCCAATGCCTCTTGCTTTAAATCAAAAGCTAGATATAATGAAGCTTAGTGATGAAGGCACACTGAAATACAAGATAGGCTGACAGCTAGGCCTGTTCATCAGTTAGCCAAGCTGTGTATACAAAGGAAAAGTTCTTGAAGGAAATGAAAAGTACTATTCCAGTGAATGTATGAATGATAAGAAAGCAAAACAGTCTTATAGCTAATAGGTAAGTTTTAGTGGTCTATATAAAAGACCAAAACACTCACAACATATTCTTAAGCCAAAACCCTAATCCAAAGCAATCCCCTTTCTTAAAGTCTACGAAGGCTGAGAGAGGTGAGGAAGTTGAAGAAAAGTTTGAAGCTAGCAGAGGTTGGTTCATGAGGTTTAAGGACAGAAGCCATCTCCATTACGTGAAAGTGCAAGGTGAAGCAGCAAGTAGTGATGTAGAAGCAGCAAGTTATCCAGAGACCTGGCTAAAATAACTGATGACAGTAGTTACACTAAACATTTTCTTCATCATTTACTTTGCAAAAGGGTCTCACTAAATTGCCGAGGCAGGCCTAGAAACTTCCTCAATTCTCCTGCCTCAGCCTTCTGAGTAACTGGAATTAGAGGTGTACACCACTGTGCCCAGCCAGATTTTCAATGTGACAAGACAGCTTTCTACTGGAAGACAGTATCCAGGACTTTCCCTGCTAGAGGAAAAAGTCAGTATCTGACTTCAAAGCTTCAAAGAATGGATTGACTCTCCTCTGAAGGGCTAATGCAGCTGTGACTTGAAGTTGAAGCTAATTCCCATTTACCATTCTGAAAACCCTAATGCCCTTGAGAATTAAATTAAATCTATTCTGCCTGTATTCTATGGAACAACAAAACCTGAAAGGCAGTAATCTGTTTACAATATGGTTGACAGAGTATTTTAAGCCCAATACTGAGAACTACTACTCGGGGGAGAAATAAAATTCCTTCCAAAATATTACTGCTCACTGACAATGCACCTGGTCACCCAAGAGTTCAAGGTAATATACAACCACATTAATTTGTTTTCATGCCTGCTAACAAAATATCTATTCTAGAGTCCATGAATCAAGGAGTAATTTCTATTTCCAAGCCTTAAGAAATACATTTCATAAAGACACAGCTGCCACAGACAGTGAATCCTCTGATGGATCGGGGTGAAATAACTTGAAAACCTGGAAAGGATTCACCATTCTAGATGTCATTAAGAACAATTTGTGATTCATGGGAAGAAGTCAAAGTATCAGCATTATCAGAAGTTTAGAAGAAACTCATGTGTGACTTTGAGGGGTTCAATATATCAATGGGAGAAGTAACTGCAAATGTGGAGGAGACAAGAGAATTAGAAGTGAAATCTGAAGGTATGGCTCAATTACTACAATCTCCAGGTAAAACTTTAACAGATAAGGAGTTGCTTCTTATGGATGAGCAGAGATAATAGCTTCCTGAGAAGAAACCTACTCTTGGTGAAGAGCCTGTGGAAACTACTGAAATGACAACAAAGGATTTAGAATGTTATAGAAACTTAGTTGATAAAGCAGAGGCAGAGTTTGAGAGCACTGACTCCAATTCTGAGAAAAGTTCTGTGGGCAAAATGCTATCAAATATTATCTCCTGCTACAGGGAAATGATTCATTAAAGGAAAAGTCAACCAATACAGCAAATCTCATTGTCTAAAAACTGATATAGTCAACCCAACCTCCAACAATCACCACATTGATCAAGCAGCAGCCATCAACAATGAGACAAGGCACTCCACCAGCAAATAGACAATGACTTGCTGAAGGTCCAGATGATTGCTGGCATTCTCCAGCAGCAAATTATTTTTAAATTAAGACTCTTATTTTTAGGCTTAATGCTATTTATCGCACCCTTATCAGACTGCAGGATAGTGAAAACTTTTATATGTACCAGGAAACCAAAAATTTATGTACCTTGCCGGGTGCAGTGGCGCAAGCCTGTAATCCCAGCACTTAGGGAGGCTGAGACAGGAGAATTGCAAGTTCAAACCCAGCCTCAGCAATGGCAAGGCTCTAAGCAACTCAGTGAGACCCTGTCTCTACATAAAACACAAAATAGGGCTGGGGATGTGGCTCAGTGGTCAAGAGCCCCTGAGTTCAATCTCCAGTACCAAATAAATAAATAAATAAATAATTTGTGTACCTCATTTAATCACAATATTCATTTTATTGTGGAGATCTGGAACCAAATCTGTGGGATCTCCAAGGTATGCCTGTACACTAAATGCAGAAACAGTACTAGTGCAATAACTGTTAAGGTAACAGAAGCTGCAATGCTGGAAGAAATGGAAAACAAGAAATAAAATATAAACTAGATTTATATTACTAAAGCAGAAAGTTGCAAGATAAAATACAGTATATATGGCATAGCTCCTCTTTTAAAAAAATTTAGCATGTGTACATAAATGTACTTATATAAATATAAAAGGAAGTTCGGACTCATTCATACTAAAGTGTAAAGGTGACATTTGGAAGAATTTGAGGAAAAGAAAAGGTCATATTTTCATTGTTTACTTTAATAATGTCTTATGTTTTGACTTTTTAAATATAGCACTTATATTTATAAAATAAATGACATGTAAAATTAAAAAAGACAAAAAGAACTAAATTAATTTCCAAGATAGATGTTAGACTTAAATCTTGCTAGATTTTTGTAGCTATAATCAGCATTTTAAACATATACCAAAACCAGGTAAGCTGCTTCTACTATATGAAAGCTATCAGAATACTCTACCAGTGTAAGAGACTTCATAAAAGGAAACATTTGGGAAAAAAAATTCCTAATACTCACGAGAGTATTAGGAGTCACTGCAGCAATTTTACCTAGTCAAGTGTTATACCACTGAGTTATATTCCCCTAGCCTGATAATTTAATTATAAGAGTTAATGCATACTTGTTACAATTTATTGACGACAAAGATTGTAAGAACAAAAGTCACTTATCTTCATGCCCCATATGATTTTCTTAGGGTAAACAGTGTTAACAATTTAATATATAAGCC
>PVHX01018236.1:0-13632 GCA_004024805.1 Geosciurus inauris | reverse complement strand
TTTAATATATAGCCTTAGATACCATTTTCAATATGCTTACATAGATCTTTCTTTTCATAAAAAGAGAACTATATAAAATCAGTATTCTGAAAACCCTAATGCTCTCATGGCTACTTATTAATCAGGAAAGTTTTCAGAAATGTGTACCCAGTTACAAAAACCCAGTATTTGTCTTACCTACATTTGAAATACTTTTAGGGGGTTTTCCAGATATTTTGTTTCTTGTGAGTGAAAACACAACAGGACATAAAATTTACTCTAAAACAGTTGGGTTGTTAAAAATGATATAATTGGATACAACAACTACCTGATTACCACAGGCCAACAGTTTTTTCTTCACTAGGTTTCACTGTTTGCTTTTTTGTTTTTACAATACATCTTTCTGGATTTTCTCAAATTTGTCATTGAGTTTGTTTAAATGATCAGTTAGTCAAACAAAAATAAGCCTATGAAACGTAATACATACTACCAGGCAATGCCAACTCAGTGCCCTGAAAAATCCCCAGAGACTATAGGGGGTGGCTCCCCAATTCGGCAGAGAGCTGAGTCAGTTTCTAAACCAGTGCTCCAAATAATAATCACAGAAATTAGATAAAGTAACCTATGACATCATGACATATCCACCCCCACCTCAGGAAATCTTAATTCCTAAGAAATAATTACCCGTGGTTTGTCCAATATAGAGGATGGACTTTTCACCAAAGCCCAAAATAAACAGCCCATCAAGTCTTAATATATAAGAGAACTATAATAATAAACTCCAATTCCCAAAGATTTACTAACTTACTCTTACCTATCATCTTTCTCCCTAAAAAAAAAATAAAACTGTTTTCCTCATTGAAGTACCATCCTTTAGATAGTTAATTTGTTACAGCTCACTTCTTAGTTCTTGTCTAGAACCTAAAGTAGGTTAAAGGAATTACAACACATAAGAGACACTATACCAAGAGCCTCTAATAACTATTACCATTACCCACATTCCTACCCATCCTCCACAATCCACTATCTACATGGTTTTTAAATATGCACTGCTCTCTTGTTTATGATTTTTAATAAATAGAAACGTCCATTCAAAGGTAATGGAGAAAATACATTCATATTAATAGCATCCTATGTTCAAAATTGCCCACACCTCCAAAGAAGAAACTGTTTTATTTGTTTTATACACTGCCGTGAATATGACCACTTCACGGCTCTAACACAAATAATAAAAATGTGACATGAACCTTGGCAGACAACCATTTTCATTTAACATGACAACAGATAATTACTTCTTCATAAAAGTTGACTGCTATTGTCAATATTTATTCAAACCTTACCTCTAATTCTTTAATTTTTTCTTCTGCTATTTTCTGTTTCTCTAATAGCTGATTGTGAATTACCTCCTTGGATTGAAGAATAAACCTACAAAACATAAAAAGTTGAAAATTAATCCACATGACCATTCTATCTGTCAAAATCAATAGCTATATACCACAAATATTAAACTAAGAAAACTTAAAGGATGATTTCCCAATTCAGGACAAATAAAATACACTGCTATATTAATGTAATAAACTCAGAAAACCATTACAGGTATTAAGCCTTCTTGGCGAATAAGGAATAAAAGCTTAAAAGTACATTCTGCTAGCTGGGTGCAGTGACGCAAGCCTGTAATCCCAGCATTTAGGGAGGCTGAGACAGGAGAATTGTGAGTTCAAAGCCAGCCTCAGCAACAGCGAGGTGCTAAGCAACTCAGTGAGACCCTGTCTCTACATAAAACACAAATCAGGGCTGGGGATGTGGCTCAGTGGTTGAGTGCCCCTGAGTTCAATCATCAGTACCAAAAAAAAAAAGAAGTACATTCTGCTTTCTTATTTAAGAAGAGAATCAGGGGCCGAGGTTGTGGCACTGGGCTTGATCCTCAGCACCACATAAAAATAAATAAACAAAATAAAGACACACGTCCATGTATAACTAAAAAATATTTAAAAAAAAAAAGAAGAGAATCAGACTTCAAGTACATTTGTAGATACA
Source organism: Geosciurus inauris (assembly GCA_004024805.1). Lineage (NCBI taxonomy): Eukaryota > Metazoa > Chordata > Mammalia > Rodentia > Sciuridae > Geosciurus > Geosciurus inauris. Next base: position 11,616 of record PVHX01018236.1, on the reverse strand, counting down.
AAAAATATAGTAAAAAAAAGATAAACATCTATCACGGACTAACAAAGTCAACAAACAATAAAAATCCCTAAAACTTTTATTTTTTCAGTTATCTAATTTAATTTTATGTAGGTTTTTTTAAATAATATTTATAAATTGGAGCTTCCCTTCATCTTTTTTCTTTTCTTTTTTCCCCTTGTAACAGCAGTAACTCATGACCTTTTAAAGTCACAATCAAGTACTGTGTTAGGATCAATGCATTAGTGTTACATGAGTTCCTCACACAAAAAGCACTGTATAAGCCCTAGTATCTTTTATTATTATTTCCAGAGTTTATAATACCTCTGAAAAGCTCAAATGCACAAGTGGAAAATTTCAACTTTTTCCAACATAATCAGGCACATTATTTGCCACAGATGAGGGTGGAAATATGGGAAGCTTCTTTAAAAATTAACACTGAATCTGTTTTGTGGCTTTATGTTCATAATTTTTGCTTCAGGGAAGGGAAGAACAAGCTATTTTATTACTCAAGTAATGAACTGAAGGAGTTCCCTTGCACTAGAACCAAGAGAAAACCCCAATTACTCAAACCTCTTTCAGGATTATCTAAGCTAAAAAAGATTTCAATTAAAGATTATAATTAATTAATCAGACTATTTCTTCTCTTTGCACATAGAGTTCAACAACAAAGAACTAAATAATACTTCTTAACAAAAAAAGTCAATCAAGAAAACATATCAAGGTAGCAATATGCAATTTTCTCTGCCAGCTCCACAAAAACAACACTGCCTAGTTAGGTCTCAAGCAGCGGGTATATGTGTTATCATAGATATAAGACAAATAAAAAGAGAACAAAAAGAACACCTAGCTATTCCCTGACATTTTGGGAGGAAATTTCTTTTTCCTTCCTCATAAATACACTTTGTCACATATATTAATACAATCTGGTGAACTACTCTTTTTCAACTCAACTAATTATGAAGTCACACTACCAATACAGCCATCCCAGATAATTTAACCAATGATCAATTCTTCAGTAGTAACTTGATCCTTTGTTAAAAAAAAAAAACTTGCTCATACATGTACTAGAAAGATTGACCATATTCATGCAAAACAATGATTAAATCTAGGTCTTTTCCTGTAGAACCCTTGGTGTCTAAAATGTTCTTATTTAAGGGTCCAAGAGACAGGTGCTATTTTGGATAAGACTACAGTGAACAGAATGTTTTTTTCAGAACTAAATCATGCTAGTGTTTGAGAAGTTATTTTGAACTGCATTAGGTCTCAGTGACACCAAATAAAAGGCATTATAAAACAAGGCCCAAGAGTTGCCAAATTATATCACTGCATGCATAATTTCACCAAGTCTTTTAGACATGAAAATAATTTTCAAAGTAAAATACACATTTTTAAATAGCACTGATTGCTGGCCAATTAGTAGTAGTTCTCAAATAATAGGTCATCAGACATCAAATCTTTATTAGTGTCTGGGATATTTTCAAAGCTAAGATTAGAGGTCAAGTCATTACTTATGTGGCCTTTAAAAAGAAAGTATCTGCACAGATACTAAATCCCTTGAGCAGAAAATAAAATTACTAGAAAGCAAGAACACTAACAACAAAAACATGTTTTTCCATGGTCACACACCCCTGACGTAGTTATACTGGACTACAACAACTTTAAAGGACTGAGGCTGGCCTACCTACTACCATAAGCCTAAGGCATCTCAGCCATGAAAATTTTAAACAAGGATGAGTACTGTATAAACTCAACTGTTTGCCTTAAAGAGTAGTTACACAGTCAATATTCACACATAAAAATTTATGAAAAATTTGGTTTAGTTCCCAATTCATAAAAGGGCATAGATACACTATATGGAAATTGAAAAAGGTTCCAAGAAATGCCTAGATTTCTGGAAAAAAAGTCTTTAGGAAGCACATCATCTGCTGTTTAAAAAGGCAATGAAGCAAATGTAGCTTAGTGGTAAAGTATCCCTGGGATTAATCCCCAGTACCATCAAAAAAAAAAGCTTCAAGCCGGGCGCGGTGGCTCAAGCCTGTAATCCCAGCACTTAGGGAGGCTGAGACAGGAGAATCGCGAGTTCAAAGCCAGCCTCAGCAATGGCGAGGCACTAAGCACCTCAGTGAGACCCTGTCTCTACATAAAACACAAAATAGGGCTGGGGATGTGGCTCAGTGGTCGAGTGCCCCTGAGTTCAATCCCCAGTACCAAAAAAAAAAGCTTCAGTCGTATAGTTGATTCTTAATTCAGTTTCATTCATTCATGCTTGTTGTTATTGTACATCTTGTTTTAATACACCACAGCATATTTACTCATTTCACTCTTAATAGACATATAGCTTATTAACAACCTGAAATTTTTTTAAATGCCACTATGAACACTGTACAGGAATGTGTGTGTGCCTTCACAATCACATGCCTGAGTTTGTTTAGGGTTATGTACTTGGGAGTGGAATTGCTGGTTCAGGGTACTTGAATTTTCAATTTTACTAGAAAACACCTTCTATTTTCACCTTCAACAGCCCTGTATGGGATTCCTATTGCCCTCTATCTGCATCACTGGGGACAGGCTTGGTAATGCTGAATGACAGCCCTCTAATTTGCTGTCCATTACAGCCAGGTGTTGCATGATTACTGCAGGCTCAGGGCTAATGGAGCAGGCTCTACCTTTTACACTGCTGTTCTTCTAGGATTTTTTTACTTCTCCAGATAGACATTCATATAATCTACAAATACAGGCTGTATTACTTCTTCTTTTCCAAAAGAATCAATAAATAAAAATAAAAAACAGAGTTGGGGATATAGCTCAGTCAGTAGGGTGCTTGCCTTACATGCACAAGGCCCTGGGTTCAGTCCCCAGCACCACAAAACTAAATAAATAAATAATAAAATAAAAAGGCAGTGAAACATCAGGTTCTATTTTGACAGGATATATCACGATAATACAATTGTAAGTCTTATTATTATAAACAAATATTGGTACACAATTTCTCCAAGTAGAGAATCTCATAAAGATCCTGATTGTTAATGAAAAGCCAATGGAAGAAAAAGAATTCTGGAGCTCAATGTGCCACAAAAAGACAAATAAACCATGAAGAGGGAGAGTAGTCTAACATGACAAAAGACATACAGATAACATGTTTATAATACTCAGGATTATAAAACCTACATTAGAGTTACTGCCTTTACTTTCATTGGGAAATCAACGTCATGTGGCCCTATAAAAAAGGAAAGACCTCCCATGTTCATGGTTTGGAAGAATATTGTTAAAATGTCCATTTTACCCAAAGTGATAAACATTCAATACAATCCTCATCAAATGAAATTGTTCACAGAAATAGAAAATAATCCAAAAATTCATATGGAAGCACAAAAAGACCCAAGTAGCCATCGTGAGCAAAAAGAACAAGGCTGGAGCACTAAATTATTGATTTCAAGACATACCACAGAATCACAGTAACCAAAACACCATGGTACTAGCATAAAAACACATATACAGACCAAAGGAACAGAAAAGAGATCCCAGAAATAAGCTTATGTACCTATAGCCTACTGATTTGAGACAAAAATGCCAAAAAACATGCATTGAAGAAAGGACAGCACCTTTCTCAGCACCTTTTGCTGAGAAAATTGGATATCCACATGCAGAAGACTGAAACTTGAAGCTGGGCGTGGTGGCTCACACCTGTAATCCCAGCACTTTGGGAGGCTGAGATAGGGGAATCGCGAATTCAAAGCCAGCCTCAGCAATGGCGAGGCTCTATGCTAAGCAACTCGGCGAGACTCTGTCTCTAATAAAACACAAACTAGGACTGGGGATGTGGCTCAGTGTTTGAGTACCCCTAAGTTTAATCCTCGGTACCAAAAAAAAAAAAAAAAAAAAGAAACCTGACCCCTTTCACCTTATAAAAAAATCAACTCAAAATGGATCAAAACCTAAATGTAAGACCTGAAAGTCAGAAACTACTAGAAGAAAACAGAAGGGGAACAAACACTTCAAGACATTGAAGGTATTCATACAGGCAATGATCCTCTGGATAGGATCCCCAAAACACAAGAAATAAAAGCAAAAACTAATAAATGGGATTATATAAAACTAAAAAGTTTCTGTACAATGAAGAAACAACAGAGTATAAGGACAACCTACAGAATGGGAAAAAGTATTCATTTTGAGAGAGTTAATATCCATAACATGTAAGAAACTCAAACTCTTAACAACAAAAAAGTAATCTAATTATAAAATGGATAAATGACCTAAATAGATACTTCTTAAAAAAAGAAATACAAATGGATGGTCTGAGGTTGTAGCTCAGTGGCACAGCGCTTGCCTCGCATGTGTGAGGCACTGGGTTTGATCCTCAGCACCGCATAAAAATAAGTAAACAAAATAAAGACACTGTGTCCATGTATAACTAAAAAATATTTTTAAAAAAACAAACAAATGGAACAAATATATGAAAAAAATGCTTGATATCATTAGCTTACCAGGGAAATGTAAATCAAAACACAATAATCTCACCCCTGTTAGAATAGCTATTACCAAAAAAAAAACAAACCAGCTATAATAAGTCTGGCAAGGATGTAGAGAAAAAGGAACTCATTGACTATTGATGGGAATGTAAACTGGTACAACCATTATGGAGAACAGTATGGAGGTTTCTTAAAAAAAAAAAAAAAAATACAACAACAACTAAAAATACCAAGCTTATCCCACTCTTCTAGGTATATATCTAAAAGAAATGATAACATACCAAAGAGATACCTGCATGTTTATGTTTATTGTGTCACTATTCACAATAAATAAGAAATGGAATTAGCCTAGCAGTTCATCAATAGATGAATGGATAAAGAAAATGTGGTATACACATACCATGTAGTATCATTCAGCCATAAAGAATAAAATCCTGTCACTTGCAAAAAAAAAAAAAGATGGAACTCAAGGTCATATACTAAATGAAATAAGCAAGACACAATGGAACCATTATATGACCCAGCTATACCATTCCTTGGTATATATCCTAAGGAATTAAGTCAGCATACTACAGCAATACATGCACACTCAAGTTTACAGCAGCACAGTTCACAACAGCCAAACCATGAAATCAGCCTAGGTGTCCATCAATAGGGGTATGGATGAGGGGTATGGATGAAGAGAATGTGGTGTGTATATATATACACAATGGAGTTTTATTCAGCCATAGAGAAGAAATTATATCATTTGCAGGAAAATGGATGGAACTTGAGAATATTATGTTTAATGAAATAAGTCAAACTCAGAAAGTCAAGGATCATGTATTATCTCACATGTGGAAGCAAGATAGGAAAATAGAAAAATAAAGGTGGTGGGGTATGTCTCATGAAAATCAAAGGGAAATCAACAGAGGAAAGGGACCAGGGGGAGGGAGGAAAGGAGAGAAAGGGGAAATTCTGGGAAATGATAGTGGCCAAATTATATTGTTATATTGTCTGCACATACAAATATTTAACAACAAATCTCACCATATGTACAATTGTAATGCACCAATTTTTTAAATGGAGAAAAAAATTTTAAAAAGAAAATAAATAAGCCAGACACAGAAAGACAAGTATTGCATGTTCTTTTTCATATGTTGGAAACTAAAAAGAGTTGACCTTGGGCCTGGGGATATAGTTCAGTTGGTAGAGTGCCTACCTCACATGCACAAAGCCCTGGGTTCAATCCCTAGTATCATCAAAAAAAAAAAAAAAAAAAAAGCTGACCTTATAGTAGAATAGTAGAGAGTGGAAGCAGAGTGGTGACTGGATTATATCAGTACACACTGTCTGCATGGAAACATCGCACTGAACCACATTAATATATACCAATCACACATGTTAATAAAATTTAATTAAACATTTTAAAAAGGAACATGGCAACTTATAAAGAAACAAAAAGCACTGAAAATTGTATAAATTAACATGAACATAGAAGATGTCTGCCTTGTAATGACAATAGAGGTATCATTTTAAAAACAGTTGGCAAACTAGTCTGCAAGTCAATCCAGTCATGCTCATTTGTTTACATAATGCCAATGGCTACTTTCTCACTACAATGGCAGTACTAAGAGAGTTGTAGCAGAGATCCTATGACTAGCAAAGTCAAAAATGCATTATTACTGATTTATTACAAATAAAGCTTGCTAATCCCTAATCTAAAGCAAAAATACATGAACCATACACCATGAGCTCATATGTAAAATGTGTAACAATAAAACAAAGGATAGAAGAGAAGAATCTGATATGTAAAGATGAAATGGTATAATCATATCTGAGGTAGATTATGATAAATTAGAGATGGACAATATAAAACACAGGAGAATCACTAAATTTTAAAATTTAACAGGAGCTGCCTACAATCCCAGTAGCTCAGAAGACTGGAGTAGGAGGATCACAAGTTCAAAGTCAGCCTCAGCAACTTAACAAGGCCCTAAGCAACTTAGGGAGACCTGTCTCAAAACTGAAAAACAAAAAAAAAGAAGGGAATGTGGTTCAGTGGTTAAGTGCCACTGGGTTTAATTGCTGATACCAAAAAAAAAAAAAAAAAAAAAAAAAAAAAAAAAAAAAAAAAAAAAAAAAAAAGGAATCCTAATAAACCAAAGTGAAGATAAAACAGAATCATAAAAAATAATCCAGGGCTGAGGATATAGCTCAGCTCAATGGTAAAGCATTCCCCTAACATGCATAAAACCCTGGGTTTCATGCAATGCAAAAAGATAAAAAGATAAATTATTAATCCAAGAAAGCAGGAGGAAATAAAAGGAATAAAGAATAAATAAGGGATTGGAGTCATGGCCTAGTGGCAGAGCACTTGCCTAGTATGTGTTAGGCCCCGAGTTCAATCCCCAGTACCAAAAAAAAGAAAAAAAAGAAAAAAAAACAATAATGTAGTACTAGATTATAACTGAGAAATAGAGCATTTGGACCTGCTGCATCTCAGGCATAAGAAATCTACAGAGAACACTTCAGGCTCAAGTCTAACTCTGAGGGATGCTGCTGCATCTCTGGACTGTACTATCCAATGCTATGTCCATAAAACCTTCCTTCCCTTTCTTCTCCACTGCCCATATTGCAAGCACTATGCAAGTTCTGCTAAGTTCTCTATCCAAAGAATTAATTTATTTTCAAAGGTTCAACTAGTACAATAACCCTCAAAATAATGTCAACCCCAGGGGCTGGGGTTGTGGCTCAGTGATGGTGTGCTTGCCTAGCATGGGTTCAATCTCAGCACCACATATAAGTAAATGAATAAAATAAAGGTCCATCAACAACTAAAATTTTTTTTAAATAATAATAATAATGTCAAGCCCTATTAATCTACACTAAGCATCTAAAGGTCATTTCTACTTGCATGTCCCACATTAAACTCATTTTATTTTCCCATACCAACATTCCAGACATTCCATACCAACATTCTATTTCACTACCTCAACTTCAGCTTCTATTAATGCCATCACCATATGCCTACTAACCTATGTCCCAAAACTGCAGGTATCCCTCCTTGTTTCCTATATTCCCAACTTACCACTTCTTTTCATACCTACCCTCTATGTCTTCATTCTACTTCCACCACCTTACATCACTTATTTCAAGTTTTCCACCCGTCTGTACTCCCTAATTAAACTCTACTTAATTCATCCAAAATATATCAATAGCTTTCATGCAGTTAGCCCTTAATTGTTGATCACTGCAATGGTTATCTGTTCATTATTTTAGCAGAAGCTCCCAGCTGGCTATCCAACATGTTTCTTTTTCTTTAATGTATAGCCCCAGTTTGTTTGGGTCCCTCTACTTCCCCAATTAACTCAGGAAAGTGAAGTCTAAGCTGAATCAAGTCTTGGTCTTGATTCATGTTATCCATCATGGCAGTTCATACCTTAAGAATTAAACCCAAGCACATGGCTCAGTTTTTGTCATGGAATATGAGGGACGACTGATCAGAAGACTTCTGGGAAAGATTTGAGTATTATGAAGATGACACAAGGAAACTCTGGATATCTTCACATCTGAATGAAGTTCTTGGAACTCCTGAGCCCAATCTGAAGATGAACGTGGCAAGACAGGGAGAACGGTAAAGGCAATAGTACTGAAACAAGTGAAATAAAGCCTAACACACAGTCTCTGAGGAGGCCTGATATACACAACATGAATAAATCTCTCAGAAGAATATGCTCAGTGAAAGAAGCCACAAAGGGGTACATATTGTACTGACTCCATTTATACTCCATTTATATACTCCATCTATATTTATATTCATCTGAAGTTCTAAAATAAGAAAAATTAATCTACAGTAATAGAGATCAGATTAGCAATTGTCTAGAACAAGGACTGAGGCAGGGGAGGATTGACTTGGAAGAACTTTTTAAGGTGATGAAATGTCCTATATCATGACTGAGGTAATGGATACATTCACCCAGCTACACTCTGAATGTGTGCATGACACTGGGGGGCTTCAAGCATGCTGGGCAAACACTCTACCACCAAGCCACATTCCTAGCCCTCCAATTTTACTCTTAAAATTAGTGCTTTTGGGCTGGTGATGCAGCTCAGTGGTAGAACACTTGTCTAGTATGTGCAAGGCCCTGGGTTCAATTCCCAGTACCATAAAAAAAAAAGAAAAGAAAAGAAAATTAGTATATTTCAGGGTATATGTTATACCTTAATATAGTTGATTTGAGAAACAGACAATTAGTACTGTGGTAATCCCTGCTTGTCCATGAGGAATATGTTCCAAGACCCCCACTGAATGGTAAAAACCACTGATTATATTGAATCCTAAATATACTATGTTTTTTCATATACATAACTATGATAATGTTTAACTTATAAAAATTACCACAGCAAGAGATTAACAATAATAACCAAATGGAACAATTTTAACAATATACTGGTATTTTTCAAAATATTTGTACTGTACTCATCCTTCTTGTAATGATGTGAAATGATGTACTTATATGGTGAGATGAAATGAGGTAAATAAGGTAGTGATGTAGTGTTAGGCTCTTACTGCGCTTCTGATGATACATCATAAGGAGGATCATTTCAAACACTGAGCCATACTGTGTCAATGTGAATGTTGATGGCAGATGTCAAGAACAATTTGATAACCCAGACAGCTAAGTGACTACCAGGTGGGCAGCATATGGACATGTTGGAAAAAGGTATGATTCAAGTCCTGGGCAGAACAAAATACTGCATGAGATTTTATCATACTACTCAAAATATTGAACAATTTAAAACTTATGAATTGCTTATGTCTGGAACTTTCCATTTAATATTTTCAGACTGTGGCTGATTGTGGATAACTAAAATCATGGAAAGCCAAACTGTGGATAAGAAGAGACTACTGCATAGTAGATCAGATGGCAATAAGGGCTGTCAAGAAATAAAAAGCCAAAAACAGCAGAAGAGGCAAATAAGTGGGGGTTCAGGTAGGCAATTTTAAATAGGATGGTCACAAATGGTCTCACTGCCTTTTCAGTAATGACCTGAAGGAAGAGGAGTGTGCCATGTAGATATTTAGAAGAAACCTTCAGGCACAGAGACTAGCAAGTGCAAAAGCCTTTGTCTTTTTTGCTGATGAAATGGGAAGCCATCTGAAGATTTAAACTAGAGTGATTTGACTTGTTTTTAAAGGATCACTCAGGCTGCTCACTTGAAAATAAGACCATAATGTGGCAAGGACAGAAGCAAGAAGTAGTTAGGAGTAATTCAATGATAATTTAGACCAGGGCAGTGTCAAGCAAAGCGTTCATATTATGTACAAAATTTAAAGACAGAATCAACAGTGTTTGCTATGGATTGAATATAAGATTGAGTGTAAGAAATCAAGGATGACTTCAAGATTTAGAAACAATGGAAGGATAGGAAAGCCATTTACTGAAATGAGGAGGACTGAGTGTTAGGTCCAGCCAGGGTCCAAGATGTTCAATTAGGGGGACCAGTCAGTAGCTGCAGAATGGAGCAGCAAGCCAGATGATGACGTCACCAGTAGACACGCCTCCTGTCAATCAGCGGGTTTTCCTGACCTATCCAGAAAAGACTCTGGCCTTCTCTTCCTGCCCCCAAGCCCTCCCCTTCCTGACCGGGCTTTTTCGAATTCTCTGTGCACAGAAGCCCCAGTGCCATTCCTCCCGACACACTCTGATGGACAGGTGGATTCGCTGGAGAGCATGTATTCTAATAAAGTCTTGCCGAGCGGCTTAATTCATCTCCACCCTGGTCTTCTAATCTTTACACTGAGAAAGATGGTTTATTTGTAATCACCAAGAATTTTATTTTGGTCAAGCAAACTCTGAGATGCTTGTTACACCATCAAATGTAGATGTAAAATAGGCAGCTAGGTATACAAGTGTGGAGTTCAGGGGAGGGCTCTAGGCTAAAGATAAAAATCTGGGGCTTGTCAGTATATAAAACAGCATTTAAGCCAGGCCTGGTGGCACATGCCTGTAATCCCAGAACTTTGGGAAGCTGAGACAGGAGAATTGTTGAGTTCAAAGCAAGCCTCAACAAAAGAGAGGCACTAAGCAATTAACTCAGTGAGACTCTGTCTCTAAATAAAATACAAAATGGGGTTGGGGATGTGGCTCAGTGGTCGACTACCCTAAGTTCAATCCCTGGTACCAAAAACAAAAACCAAAAAACAGCATTTAAAGAAATAAGCTTGGGTAAGATCATGGATGAGTGTAAAGAAGGAAAAAAAAAAAAAAAATCCAAAGGCTAAACCCAAAGTCAATCTAATATTTACAAATGTGAAAGAAAATAAAATAGTAAAGGAGACTGAGAAGAAATGGATACTTACAGAAGAGGAAAACCAAGAGGCAGTACCCTGAAGCCAAGGGAAGAAAGTGTATTAAGGAAGAAAAAAAAGGTCAGCTGGACTAAAGACTACCTATACATCAAGTAAAATTAGAACTGAGAATTCACTGGAATTTCTAAGAGAATCATGGTCTCTTCAGGAAACCAATCCCACATAAAAACATTCCCTGTTCTAGATAAGTAACACACTGCTAGGTTCAATTTGTACCAATTAAAAATCACTGTCTATTTTAAAATCAAAACTACTCCTCCTGAAATGGCAGCAGTACTATGTTAATCTATTTTAAACATGATGTTTATTTTGGGTTACTATCTGGCATTCTAAGAATTCTGGTAAACCTCTGATGTTTACCACTTTTACACTGGCCTTATCAAACCCCAAACATTTCTGTCCACATAAGCAAGCACTGAGCTATTGTACAACTTTTTTCAAAATGTAGATTTTACTAGTAGGTTAAAATATAACCATTAGACAGTAAAAAAAGTATTGTTACACAAGTACTGAAAGACATACAGAACAGAAAACTCCTGGTACAAAAGCAGAGTCATAGAAAAATATAAATATACTTGGGCACACAACCTCAGCAACTTAGCAAAGCCCTAGGCAATTCAGCAAGACCCTGTCTCTAAATAAAATATTTTAAAAATATGGCTCAGTGAGTGGTTAAGAGTCTCTGCGTTTGGGCTGGGATTGTAGCTCAGCGGTAGAGCGCTTGCCTTGCATGCGTGAGGCCCTGGGTTCAATCCTCAGTACCACATACAAAGCAATAAAATAAAGACATTG
>PVHX01018235.1:0-37609 GCA_004024805.1 Geosciurus inauris | reverse complement strand
CCTGGGGCTGGAGGCTAGCAGGCTCTGGTCTGCCTTCAACTGGGCACCCCTGGCATTCCGTAAGGGTGGTTTTGGGCCTTCTGTCTTGCCTGACCACAGGAACTCTGGAGCGGAACTGAGGCGGGCCCAGAGTGCACTTGGGTGGGGCCTCTTCACACTGGGATCTCTGCAGGCAACTCTTACCCTGGGTGTGCCTTCCTCTGTGGCTAGCGGCTAGCAGTCCCTGGTCTTCCATTGGCTGGACACGCATGGAGTTTCCTGCGGGCGGATCTGGGCCCTCTGCGGCTCCTGCCGGTCCACAGGAACTCTCGATTGAATTTTTAACTGTGGCTTCAGGATCTGTTTTCTTTCCATCTCTTGTCTATGTTGATGCGAGAACCTCTATACCATCATGCAGAACCCCTAGTGGATAAAAAAATGTGCAGGTGCTGAAGTCCCTTATATAAAATTGACATCCTAGGGAATGGGGTTGTGGCTCAGTGGTAGGGTACTTACCTAGCATGTGGGAGACACTGGGTTTGATTCTCAGCACCACATATATATAAATAAAATAAAGATCCATTGACCACTAAAAAATATTTAAAAATTGATTTCCTATGCACATCCTTCTATATACTAAAAATCATTTCTAGACTGTTTATAATACCTAAATACAGCATCAATGTTATACAAACAATTGTTATACAATATTGTTTAGGGAATAATTACAAGAAAAAGAAAGCCCACACATTTTCAATACAGATGCAATTAAAAAATACTTTTAATCTGATGTTGGTTAAATCCTTCAATATGGAACCCATGGATGTAGGGCGTTGACTATTATATAAAAGGTAAAATATCTACATTTTTTGTCTTCTTTGTCTATCAGTTGCTGATGGCAGTACCATAAAAATATTCCATTATGTACTATCTCCCTCAGTTTTACTTTGTGAGTTTGAAATATTTTTCTGCATATGTTTTGAATCTATTATTGGTAGTATATATCAAGTTTGAGGTGTGAGATGATCCTGGTGGGTTGAAATCATGTCATGACTCTTTTTCCCTAATAATAAATTTTTACTTAACATCTATTTATCTGCTATTAAGGCTGATTTATTAGTTAGCATTCTTTTTACATGTTTATTTTCCCCTTTTAGTGCTTTTTCAAACTTAAGTTTTGGATATAGCACCTATAAAAATAACTTCTATCTGAATTTATTTATTTAAATGTAATCTGTTTATCTTTGTTTTAAAAGTACATGATAACTGACATCTCTTTTCCCCCTAAGGTTTTATGCTTTCCATTTGGTATTGTTTTCTTTTTTTTTTTTTTTTATGTCCTAATTCCAAAAGCAGGTGTATTCTTTCCTTATTGTCTGAACAGAGGGTTTATGCCCACCATCCTCATTTCCTCCTCAGTACTCTATTAGTAGTTACACATTCTATATTGTTTTGGCAGTACCTGTTACATTTTAATTCTCATATCCAGCTTAAAAGGGGGCATTGTATGTCTTGGGTCTAATTTGTGTTCATCTTATTCATGTCATCATCTCCATACCTTCCCTCTAAAACCATTTTCCTAGGTTTCGTGTGTCATATGGATATTGCTCTGCTTCTCTGGCTTCCCCTAATTGCTGTGCTTCATGGCAGGAGCTGGTGTTTTCGAGTTGGCCAAGAGAGGTTGTTTACTCTCCTTGCTGCTTTGGCTGCTTTTCCCTTTGCCCTTTCCAGTTCAATGAAAAAGTATTAAGTTCTGGGGAGTGTGCAAAAGCTGTTCTGCTTAACACCATTTTCAGCACCCTTCTCTTTTTTCTGTATACTGAGGTTTCATCTAAGTGAACTTTGAAAGGAAAGAATAAAATCATAACTGTTGATTAGTTCATACTGAAATCTGATCACGTAGCAAGTCACAAACACCATTTTTGACCCTTAATGCAAATTGAACATTCCACATCCAGAAATCTAAAACCCAAAATGCTCCAAAATCTAAAATTTTTTGAGCTCCAACATATTATAAGTGAAAAATTCCACATCACAAAACCTTGTTTCATGCACAAACTTATTTAAAAAATCATTTGAAACTTTCTGTAGGCTATGTGTATTTTAAGGTATATGTGAAAAATGGATGAATTTTGTGTTTAGACTTGGATTTCATCCTGAAAATATGTCATCATGTGTATGCAAATACTCCAAAATTTGAAAAATGTGAAATTAAAATCATTTCTGGTTCCAGTCATTCAGATAAGTGATACACAACCTGAATTTGTTATTAGTATAAAAGTTAGTATTTGATTAATCATAATTGTTCATAAAGCTCAATAAAAATATTGCTTTTTTCTTATCATTTGTAAGACATTGCTGTATCTTCCTAAAAGTGTGCATAGTGGTAGTCAACCCAGGATTCAGAAAAAAAGGAAAAGAATAGTAAGAGATTTAGTCTTGAAATTGCCTTCTCAATAGCAAAGCACCTTCTGCCAGGTGATTTCCTATCTGTGAACCTTTACCTCTGTGGGCCATGGGTTCTTTATCTGAAAAATGATGTGGTAGGATGTATAAGTTACCTACTATTGTGTGATAAATTATACCCAAACTTAATGGCTTAACATAATAAGCCCTATGTCCTTGCAGTTTTTATATCTGAAAATCTAGGCTTGGTTTAGCCAGATGCCTTTGTCTCTGAGTCTCTCAGAAGGCTACAATCAAGGATTCTTCTGGAATTACCATGATCTTTGACAAGCTTGCTCATGTGATTGTTGTCAGGACCTAGCTTCTTGGGGTTTGTGGAACTGGGAACCTCAGTTCCTTTCTGGCTACTAGCTGGAGACTCCTCTCAGTTCCTTGATATGTGGGCCTTTTTATTATATGACAACTCACTTCTTCCAGAGTGAGTATTCCAACAGAGAAAGTGAAAGGGAGAAAGCAAGACAGAAGTCAAGATCATTCTGTGAACTCTTCTATGAAGTGAATCCCATTATTTTCTATTACCTGCAAGTCCCTAGGCTATCCCACACTGAAGACTAGAGATTTATGTATCTTTTTTTTTTTTTTATAATTAGGTTGGTTTCTTTTCCCAAATTAGTTGGTGTGAGAAAGGGATTATATTCATTTTACTCTCTACTTGATTTAGTCATTAATTATGGCATAAGGCAGGCACTTTTTAAAAGGAAGAATTAGGATCTATTGGAGTGTAAGGAAAGATTACTTTCTACCTTGGTAGAAGTCAAGAGACTGTAGATATGTCACATGTGTGGAATGAACACAAATATGCAATATGTATTTAGAAATTAATGATTGAAATATTCTGAGTAAAGTTCATCGCAAAGTATTTTTGTTTTTAAAAGTCAAAGCTAATGTAAGTGAAATGTTGTTTGTAATTTTGGGTTACTGGTAACAAAACTATGTTATAATTTGGAATTTTAAAAATATGTATCAGTTTTAATGTGATGAAAGATATGGAATGCATTGTGCTTCCTATACTCTTCCATAGGAAGGACACTGGCCAGAAAAATTCCTTGTGAGCAGAAGCCATTGGGGATATAACATAATTTCTCTAATGATTAGTTTCCTTATTTGTAAAATGAAGTTATTGATGTCCCAACGTCAAATTAGGTGATTTTTATTTTCTGAAAGATAGTGTCCTACAACTAAATGGAATTATTTTGACTCATCTCTTATTTCAGGCCACATGTGACCTGCGTGGCTGCTGCTGGAAACCTCAGGGAGCCATAAGTATTCCTTGGTGCTACTATTCCAAGAATCATGGCTACCAAGTGCAGAGCGATCCTGTAATCACAAACAAAGGTAAGAGACTCAGCCAGCAGGCAGCAGCCACAGGCCTTCTGGAGGTTGGCTTTGCATCTCCCAGTGGAGACCTGTGGCAGCACGTGGGGGACTGCTCTGCTGCTACACCACCGCATGTGATCACCCATAATGGAATATGAAAGTAACTGAGAAGGAATAATGAATATATGCTGAAGAGTAGAGTATCTGATCAACATAGAATGAGTCTGTTAGAATAAGAATTAAGCCTTTGGAGGGAGGTTAATCAGATTTTGTAGAAGAGAGACAGATGTTTTTACATAAGTTAATAATAGTTCTTAGCTTTGGAATCTGACCTAAGATAGTATGTGTGTATGTATATCTCTGTCTCTTCTCTTCTTTGGCAAATAAAACATTTTCATCAGTTCCTTACCTAAAGTTTAATTTTTATGTAGCTGTTATTTGCAAATGTAGAGCATCAGTTATGAAAACTTTTTCTCCTCTACATGTTAGGATTCACAGCCCAATTGAAAACTCTGCCTTCTTCATCCCCATTTGGAAATGATGTTGACAACGTCCTTCTCACAGCAGAATACCAGACATCTAACCGTTTCCACTTTAAGGTTGTAGTTTGTTTACTTTGAAAAAATATTTTAAGAGGCTCTTTTGTCCCACCTTATGACTACAGTTTTGACTAGGTAGAAAATTTTGCTAATATAGGTATTTTTCTCTATTCTCATTATTATTTAGTACTTGTATATTTAAGTCATCCATAGTCTTCCTTCTCTGTGATAATTTCCTAAATAAATATTACAAAGTTCATTGGTGCACTTTTGACTTTCATTTATTTGCCCTAGATACCATGTGAAACATGGTAGTTAGCCAAAATCAAACCAAAACAAAATAAGAAGGAAGAGAAAAGAATTATCACAGCTTTGAATTTTCTAGGGATGAGCCATCTCTGCATACTCGCAGTATACAAGGCAACTCATGCTCAATAGTTAATCATTTGAAGTTGGTAATGTAATGAATACATGTTCTTAGACATAATGCCAGTTCAGTTGGTGCATGATTTCCAGTACCATAGGCACTAGGAAGCATTGGTATTGGTAGGGACAATTATATTTTGGAAAATCAGAAAGGTTTTGATTTTGGCTTTCTTTCTATTCATCTGTCTGTACAGTTAACTGACCAAACCAAGGACAGGTATGAGGTGCCCCATGAACATGTGCAACCCTTCAATGAAAATGCTGCTGCTTCCTTGAACTATGAAGTTGAGGTCTCTAAACATCCATTTAGCATCAAAGTGACCAGAAGAAGCAACAATCGTGTTCTGTAAGTTTTGAACACCTATCTGGGGATGGGAGTAGGGAGGTGATAATGAAGGGAGGTGTGTGGGCTGGAAGAAGGGTGCATTTCAATAAAATTCACAGTTATGAAAGAACTCTGACTCCAAATGTATATATATATTTTCTCCTTTTTTCCCTTCTGTTTGCACAATCATTTTTTTTCCTCTGCATTTTCCCCTTTCTTTCATTGATCTAATTAACTACCTGCTCATCAGGAAATATTTACTAACCTGTGATCATAGAAGTATAGTGTTCTGGTCATGAGATTGGGTGTCTGGGGGACAAATATGAGAAATGTGCCACATGGTACTTGCCCTAGAGGAGTCTAGATGTCTTGGCATCCATGGTAAAATGTTTCAGGGGGCAAATGGGACTTTTTAAATAGAGACCGTTGGTCATTGAGATATAAAGAACACTTTTTAAGCAGTTATGTTCTCTCCACCTCACTTGCCCACCCATTCCTGTCTTTTCCCCCTGTGTCTAGGTTTGACTCAAGCATTGGGCCCCTCCTGTTTGCGGATCAGTTCCTGCAGCTCTCCATCCGCCTGCCTAGTGCTAACGTGTATGGTCTGGGGGAACATGTGCACCAACAATACCGGCATGACATGAATTGGAAGACCTGGCCCATATTTACCAGGGACACAACCCCCAATGAGGTAAGCTTTCAGGATAGGCTCTTTTCACTGAATATTGTAGCCTCATCCTTGAAGGTCACTTCTAGAAGCGCATTATTGTTGTCAGGTATAAGATTCTGGGCTTGAATACTGGCCCTGTTACTTACATGTTATGTGGTTCTGGGCAAGTTACTTACCTCTCTGTGTCTTCAGTTCCTCATCTATAAAATGGGATAATGTATTTATCTCATAGGGTTGTCATGAGGATTAAATGAATCAAAACATGTAAAGTATCTAGAAGAATGTCCCATAGAAAGTGCACAGTAAATGCCAACTACTTTACATTATAGTTTTCCCTTTGAATTAACTAGTTGTGGAGAAATTTTCATTAAAAGCTGTAATCTGAATAATAGTTGATTGTGATATGCCTAATTTTAGGCTGACCTTTAAAAAATCACTAACTTACCACCTTTGTCAGAAAAATAGGATAAAGTCCCAGCCAAAGCAATGGATGAATTATTATTTTTTTGTGTAAAGAATAATTGGGGTAGGGAACAATTTGTTTGTTGTTGCTACTATTTTTTATATTTTATTTTCATTTGTTTGTTGTTTTGATTGCTAAAACTTGAGGCAATACTGTTTTCTCAGCTTAGATATATTCTATGATTCAGGAGCTTTCATGAAGAATTTTGTTATAGTGAGTAACTAAGAAGCTGGGATGGAAGGAGATCACAGCAATTTATTAAGCAGTTATTTTTATATATTATTTCTATATAGCAAAAGAACCCAGAAAATAACAATAATTTCCTTATTTAACAGACAAAAATGAGATTCAGAGAAGTCGGATTAATAGCCCAAAGTAAAACAGTTTGTACTTAATAGATAAAGAATCTGGTCTCTACTCTGTTTCACCTAAAATCCATACTCTTGGCTACACAAATGCCCATCAGAAAAGCAGAAAAGTTGTAGCATCAGGACAGCTGGTACTGATCACTTATTTAGGAGCCTCTGATCCTTGCCACTCAAAGTGTGTAGCACAGGCATCATCACGAGAGATGTGGGCTCTTAGTCCCTCCTGTCAACTAGTGAATTAGCATCCCTATATAACTGAGATGCCCGTGTAAGTCATATGTCCACCAAACTTTAAGAAACACTGTTCTAGAGCAATGATTCTCGGATGTGACAATACATAGTAACTATCTGGGGAAATTAAAAAGAATAGCAATGTCTACTTCTATCCCTAGGGTTCTCTTAATTGGTCTGGATGGAGGCTGGGTTGAGACTTCCTGTTCTAGAGTCTAGAAAATTAGTTTAGATTAGAGCTCCATCTAGTTGCTGATTCATATTAAGACTTGCTGCAGGTCAGGTTACGTCAGGTCAAGGTAAGCCTCTTTGAAAGGAGAGTTGTTTGGAATTATGGCTTTAGAATTCTTCTACCTAACAGGTAATCCCAACCTATACATACTTACTAAATGAGTGCTCATAGCTGGCTTGTTGGGTAAGAAAACACTAGTTCACCTGGTTAACATCAACCAAATAGAGACCCTATCTTTTAGAATTTATTTGCATCTTCATTGGCCTTGAATTTCCTTGCATGATTAGGAGTAATTTTCTAGTTTAATCCAGCAATGTAATGTTTTAGACTACTTAGTAGTAAATTTTTTGTTTTTAATTTTCTTCCTGCAGGATGGAACTAACTTGTATGGTGCTCAGACATTTTTCCTGTGCCTTGAAGATACTAGTGGATTATCCTTTGGGGTGTTTCTGATGAACAGCAATGCCATGGGTAAAGGACTAAAGGGATATTTATGAAAAACCAAACATACACGAGAACATTTTTTTGGTCCTTTTCTTTACAGCACTGTGATAAAAGGAATGAGTTCCTTTAAGAGTGATTGCTTATGGCCTCATGTTCTCTAGTTGTTTTGTCCTTATCTCACTGACATCTTGACCACATGGTAGCCACATGTAAGGGATTTTTCTACTAGCTTCTCAATTCCCTGAATCTGGTTGTCTCCAGTGGATTATTTTCTGTTATAGAGTTAAGATAGCTAACCCTTCCCTATAATCTACCCTGAGACAGATTCTACCAATTAGTTTTTCTTCCTCTTTAAACTTACATTCAGTGGACTCCAGTAACAGCTCCAGTAGAATCACCAAAGGGCAAGGGGAGAGGTATCAACATCTCCCAGGGTTGAGGATGGATATGGATCTCTACCTTCTTCTTAATGAGAACCATTGGATTACATCAGTGGTACTCAAAGCATAGTCTGGATTGTCCATAAACTGTTTCAGATCCTACAGTAAGATCAGTAAAGAAATTGATAGGAAGTACTGTGGTAGCATGCAAGTGCATGAACGAACTTTTTTCTAATAATTTATTTTCATGTTCTTTTACAAAAGTATCAGTTTGCAGTGAAGTGAAAATTAGATTTTCAAAAATGACCTGATCCTTTACTAGATTTTGTTTGAGAAGCACTCCAGGTGATATAAGATGATTCTAGAAAACTTGATAGCCTAAGACTAGACTGAAAGAGCACAAGGACTGTGCAGTTTCAGGTAGTTGAAGGAATCAGGAAACAAGTCAAATTAGATTTAGCGGTGAAGCCACAAGACCCTAGGTAATCTGTCTGAGTTGTTCCTGTGACCAAAGACTAGTCAGTTGGTCTTGAGGTTCTTTTTCCCTACGTACGAACCAAGGCAAAAAGGGCAAATTCCTAAGAATGGTGATTGATGCTTAAAAGGATATTGAATTTATGATATGATCTGACTTTTTTCAGCTTAACTTTTGTTTGGTGTAAGATTCACTGAGCTTAGTACCTCAGTATGTCTAGCTGGGTTATATTCTCACCATAAAGAAGGAATATGAGGTTAGGACAGCATGTGGTTTTGAAATTCAGAGAAGGAAAATTTTCCCTCTAATCTCTTAGATTTAATTCTTAGATTTGAATTCTCAGATTTAATTCTGCTGAGACAGATAATTAAGGAAAAGGCAGTTTATTTACAAGTGCTTGCATACAGAAGTGCTTAGTGATGAGTCATTGAAAAGGATGGTTAGCTCTTGGGGCTTATATACCAACTTGTAAGGGAAGGAAAGAAAGACATCTATTCAGAAGTGAGTAACCTTTTGAAAGATAAAAAGGTCCTTGGGGCAATAGATGGGAGATGTAATACTCTTGTGACAATATCTATTGGTGCTTATTGCCTCAAAGAAAGTTAGAGGGAATTTATGACAATACAATTCTTTGGGAGATGCTACTTTTAGGCAGAGGAGGGATTTAAGTAGGAGCATAATTTTTATGCTCCAATAACTTATTCTGGACCCCTGGTTACTTTTTCATCAGAGCCTGGGTGGCACAAGGAGCTGAGACACTTAGTCACCTCTTATTTAAAGTCTGTCAGTGGACAAAAGCTTTGGCTCCCGTGTGGAGTGGAGGTGGACTTGTAGCATGAGGGTATGGCCCTTTGTATGCAAAATGTGAGGCATTAAGATCACTTTAGTAATGTTGAGATCCTTAGTGATCTTCATGACCAGAATTTTGTGGTTATTATTGTTGAACAAATTCTAATTTTTATTTCTTCTTTTCTAATCATTTTAGAGGTCACTCTCCAGCCTGCCCCAGCAATCACTTACCGCACTATTGGGGGTGTTCTTGACTTCTATGTGTTCTTGGGAAACACACCAGAGCACGTTGTTCAAGAATATCTAGAGGTAAACTTATGCTGTGACTATGATAGGAAGCCCACATAACAAGTATTCAAGAAACGTAAATTTAATACACAAGTGTGACCATAAAAATCTACTATCATGAATTTGTGATAGCAAAGAGCAGATTTCATTAAAGAACAAATTTGAAACAAAGTTTATATGCAATGGAATTTGCTTTATAGAATTTTTAGGTCATAAAAAGGAGAGAATATAAAGGTGTCCAAAACATGGCCTGACCCTTAATGATTCTTAAAGGGGATAGAAAAATAGACAAATATGCTGACATAAATGAAATCAGTACATTGGCAAATGTGGTATGTTTTGTGCCTCAGAACTAATGCTTAGAGCCAGGTGGTCACACACCTGTAGTCCCAGCTACTCAAGAGGCTAAGGCAGGAAGATTGCTTGAGACCAGGAGTTCAGGGCTAGCCTGGGCAATATAGTGTGACCCTGTCTCAGGAAACAAATGGAAAAACCAATGCTCTGACAAAGTTTTATTAAATAAGAATATTATTAACCTTCATATTTTATATTTCTTTCAGCTCATTGGACGGCCAGCTCTGCCTTCATACTGGGCTCTTGGATTCCACCTCAGCAGGTATGAGTATGGAACCCTGGAAAACATGAAAGAAGTCTGGGACAGAAACCGGGCTGCGCAACTCCCTTATGTAAGTGAGGTTTTAAATGACTCCTCCCAAATCAGGAAATTCCTTGGAGGAATGAATAATAACAGTTGCTCATACTTTCTCTCCTGGAAGTTTTGGGGCTTTTTTTGTATAAAAAGATTTTTATATATTTAGAATACTAGATTTTTTGTTGGACAACCACTTTTTCAAGGAACTCTACTTTTCTTTAGTGGGAGGTAGTACTTAGAGACTACCATTATGGGTTAGGAGGCAACTCACATGCCTTTATTTGTCTTATTACATATTTTATCAGTAATATTTTCTCATATGTACTGTACTGACTACAGTTTACATATGTGTTTTAATTTTAGTTTTTAAAGTAATTCTTTCTCTATCTTGGGTTATAATATTTTAATACTTCTCAGTATAAATTTTCTTACCAGAGATATGTTCTTGCTTGGACTGTTTTGACTCAAAAGTGTCACAGCAGGGAGTGGCCATAAGAATGACATTGTGTCCTCAGAAGTTCCTCTAAGATTCTGGTGTAAGCTTGATTCTTAACTTTATGGTCGGGTAATGAATGGCGCAGATTACTGAGTAATATGCTTTAACTATATATTTTAAGGGAAATTGAAGAAGGGTAGTAATTCTAGACCCAAGGATTTAGACAAAAAGGAAGATACACTGGATGCAGCCCTGAGTTATCTAGATTGGCATTCTTTTTTCATAGATAGGAAACTGAGGCTATTAGGGGGAATAGCTTGACCAAGACCATAGCCAGCTGGTTGCATAACTGGCACTACATAATTCAATATAACAGGTTTCCTGTCTATCTGTTTCTGCATTGAGTTGACAGTAATCAGAATTTACCCTTCTGTGTAATGTGGTCATTTTGTATTTGAAGCAGAGCTTCAACAGTTTGAAATTGAGGCTAAAACAGTCCATAAATATGAAATGTAAAAGAAAGTGCTTAAAAAAATTGAGATTCATAAAACCTAGTACTGACAGGGGAAAGCAAAAGATTTGAGTGGTTCAAGACATTTGGGTGGGTGAATCCACTCTCCATTTTGGCCACAGGCTCCACTACCACTTATTCTCCATCCCTTAGCAACTGTATGCATGAGGGGATGGAGATGGGGGTAAGAATAACAGAGAAGTGGTATATGCAGAAATGAGGCAAAGGATCATAAGATCAATTGTTGAAATAATGAGAGCTACCACGTATTGAATTCTTTTGGCAGGTACAATTCTCAGTGCCATCTTTAGTTGACTCAAAAATCCCATTTTAGTGTTAGAATGCTATTTAAGATTATAAACCCAATTTAATATCAGACAACCAGAGAAATTGACTTTGAAGCTCAAGTCTCTAACCTTATAGTAGCTCTCTACTTTTCATATATATATATATATATATATATATATAGTCATTTCCTTCTTAAGTGTGCTAGAAAATGGTAGAATTGGACTCTTACTAGTGTATAGTGAAGTGAGATGTCAAAGGGAGCATTGAGATGGAATTGAAAGCTATTAACTGAGTTGAATATATGTGTCAAATTCTGCCCATTTTAAATGGGCAAAAGGATGTAGGGTAGACATGTAATAAAATATTCAAATGCTTTGAACAGGGAATGAGCTTTCAGAAGAGATGCAAAGGGAAAATCCCAAAAGTCTCTGTAAAATGTCTTCTCTCCCCCATTCTACTCCCTTGGAGAAGACACTTGAGTCTTAGAGCAAGATTAAATGTTATTCTGGATCCACCATTTTCTCACAGGTGAATTAGGAAAGAATGACATCAAAGTCTTAAAGCAGAAGAGAACACAATAAATTGTAGTGTGGTAAAATGAGAGACAAGTCAAAGAAGAAACAGTTCCTTCCTCTTTTTATTTTGAGGTCAAGGTGAAATTTACTTTGATAGCCTTAGTATTTGTCATAAATGATGCCTTTAATCTGATTGTAGAGGTGGGGCTAGACCTTAGGGAAATAATGGGTCATTCATTTTTGAAATTGCTCTGGGAAAAGAAGCACTTAGAGGCCAGGGACTAATTAAGACTGTTTAGAGTCAGCATAGAGTTGGCATTTATCTTAAATAACACTAGTGATAATCTGAATGACCCATTTAAACAGGGAAATGCCCAGATGCTGAATTGTGGACTTTGTATGCTTTCAGGATGTTCAACATGGTGACATTGATTATATGCATGAGAGGAGGGATTTCACATATGACCCAGTGGATTTTAACGGCTTTCCTGAGTTTGTTAAGGAGTTACACAATAATGGGCAGAAATTAGTTATCATTGTGGTATGTACAGCCTTCTTTTTTCTCTGAAATCAGAGATTTACTCACCCTGATCATTCCATTCACATCCTCCTCTTGGTCCCCAACCCCAAGCCTCCTTTCAGTGCCTTCAGTTTAAAGTTAGTTTCTCCATTGTGTTTTTTCCCCTTAGGATCCAGCCATCTCCAACAACTCTTCTCAGAGCAATCCTTATGGCCCCTATGACAGGGGCTGTGCTATGAAGATATGGGTAAATAGTTCAGATGGAGTGAATCCACTTATTGGGGAGGTAATTTAATGGGGAAGCTGGGGCTGGCAGAGGGCTGTGGCAGTGTGTGTGTGCGTGGGGGGGGGTCGCTTTGTACATTTTGAGATAACTTGTAGATGCTGAGGAAAAACTTCCTTTTGCCCTTTCATCCCCCAATACCTCCCAGCCAACTTACCTCTTGCATGCCTTCCCTAGCCAGGCCCCATTTAACAGTAGCTCACACACTGAGTGTCCACTTCCACACCTCAGCTCCTCTCAATGCTGACCAGTCTCCTTCTTCCTCTATCACATCACTGACACTGCTCTGGCAAATGGCACTAGTTACCTCCTATGTGGTAAATCCTGTGGAAATGTTTCACACCTCCTTACTCAATCTCTTTGTAGAATTTGATAAATTTGACTTCTTCTTTCTCAAATCTTTATTTGGTCTTGTTTTCCATGAAGACATTTACTAGTTCACTTCTAATATCTCTGAAGACCCTTTCAGAATATATTGTCTCAGCAAAATTGGACGGGGAAGGAATAGAGAAAAGTAAGTGATATTAGATTTCATAGAATGTAATGGGTCAGTTGAAATTTATACAGAACACTTCCACATTTACTCTTCTTAGAATTGAGAGCACAGAAAGTTATAGGGAAGGGTGAATAACAGTTTAAGATCAGCAAGTTAGGGGCTGGGGTTGTGGCTCAGCATAGAGCGCTTGCCTTGCATGCATGAGGCCCTGGGTTTGATCCTCAGCACCACATACAAAGCAATAAAAAAAAAGACATTGTGTCCATCTACAACTAAAAAAAAAAATTAAAAAAAAAAGATCAGCAAGTTAAACAATACTCTTTCCTATAAATTCACTCATTAAGGACTCAACCTTTTTTTTTGTTTTTTGTTTTTTGGGTTTTTTTTGGTACTAGGGATTGAACTCAGAGGTACTTGACCACTGAGCCACATACTCAGCCATGTTTTGTGTTTTATGTAGATACAGGGTCTCACTGAGTTGCTTAGTTCCTTGCTATTGCTGAGGCTGGCTTTGAACTCACGATTCTACTGTCTCAGGCTCCCAAAGTGCTCGGGTTACAAAAGAAGTTAATCATTTTTTTAAAAAGAAAAAATTTCCTCAAGTGACAATTCAGTGAGGCCCTGGCATTTATTTTCATTATTCTCAGTGGTTCACCTTCCTAATTGAAATGGATTGTGTCTGGGCACCTCCATTTCAATGATCATATTAGGAATTTCTAAGTAAAATTCTTTATTTTATTTTAGATTCATTTACTTACTGTCATCAGTGTTTCTTTTTTTTCTCTTGCAGGTCTGGCCTGGTAAAACTGTGTTTCCTGATTATACCAATCCCAACTGTGCTATTTGGTGGGCAAAGGAATTTGAGCTTTTCCACAATGAAGTGGAGTTTGATGGAATCTGGATTGTGAGTTTTTAATATGTTAATTCCTGGGTGTATTCAGGTGGTTGAATCTATGTCTGCATCTTTTGGTCATGGAGCATAGAGAGAAGAGGAGTAGAAGAAAACAAGTATGATAACAATTCCTGGTATCCCTCATCTTACTGTTAAAATAATCTTCCCAAAACATATTGCTTAGAATCAAAATCATAACATTAGGGCTGGAGGGACCTCAGGAATTGTTTTGAATCTAGCTCTCCTTTTACAAATAAATAAACTGATGTTAAAATAGGTCAAATACCCCTAACATAGTCATAAAGTTCATTAATTGTTCAATTGCCTGCTTGAGGCTCTTGCATTTGGACATGTTGGGCAAAGCGATCATAGCCAAAGTGTTGTGTGGCCTTGGTAAGGAGAAATGTGTACTATAATGTTGAATGCCAGCAATACAACCCAGCCAATGGTTAGCAAAATTGAAAGAGCTCTTTCTAAAGCTATTTAGCGAGACCTTGTCTCTAAATGAAATATTTTAAAAAGGCCTGGGGATGTGGCTTAGTGGTTAAGCGCCCCTGGGTTTAGTCTCTGGTACCTGCTGCCCCTCAACCCCCTCAAATAAAAAACAATTAAAAAGCTCTAGAGTTGAAAATTTTTCTATTTATTAAAGAACTGTAGGAAATTCAAATAGTACAGGCAGCTAAAAAGATAAGAGCAAAAATCCTGTACAGTGATAGCTACCAAAGACAACTACTATCAAAATTTTGGTATCATCTTTCCAGATCTTTCATTTTCCCAGCTTTGGCACATGCACACACTGTCCCTCTCTCTCTATATGTATCTGTTACATATGTATATGTATTTATATTTGTGTGTATTCATAGTTATATTTGGAGGGACCTCAGGAATTTTTTTGAATCTACCTCTCCTTTTACAAATAAATAAACTGATGTTAAAATAGGTCAAATAGCCCTAACTTTGTCATAAAATACATAGTTATATTTGGATATATAGAGACTATAAATTGATATACATATGGCATCATGTAAATTAAAATGTTTGGTGTAGTATATTTGGGAATTGTTCACTTTGAGTAAATATGAACATATATCATTTAAAAGGGATACTAAAATCTTTCTCCATGATGTCTGTAGTGGGTAGAGAATAAAGGAACAGCTCTTTTATTCTATGTGCATAAATACCTTCTTTATAAAGAAAATATCCAGAATAATTTCTCTGATTCTTAAAAAAAAAGTCACCATCAGTATACTGTTATGGAAAATGTTGCTTTTCTTAATAGTTTTTTTTTTTGTCTTGTAGGATATGAATGAGGTCTCCAACTTTGTTGATGGTTCAGTTTCAGGATGTTCCACAAATAACCTCAATTATCCCCCCTTCACTCCAAGTGAGTCTTTATGGTCAGCGTGATTAAAATAGAAGTGCTTTTTGATAATTTAAATTCATAAGGAAGGGTCTGAATAACCTGGCAAGGGAGTTTATATACAGGGAAAGGAAAGGTGGGGTAAAATATCAAGAACACTAAGGAAGGAAATGAAAACACTCCATGCTTTCCTGAAGAGGCATACATTCAAAAGGGGCAATCTAGTCTGTCTAACTATAGTCCAAACCATTTCTAGGGGAAGGTCCAGACAGAATATGGCTGGTGGTTAGCATATGGCATTCTAGGGTGTGCACCCCTACAATCCAGAGCTTACCAGAGAGAAACTCAACAAATGGACTTGGTCCAAGTGAGAGTTTATCAGTGAATGTGTTGCTCCTGAGCTTAACTGAACTTCAAGCAGCACTATATCTCAGGGTATAGCATTGGCATCCCTGCATTGGTTATAGTTTAAAACAAACATGGGCTCAAGAACACGTTGTATCTTTATTGAGAAAGGAATAACATTACTATGATTATACCACCTTTTGATGATTTCACTGAGGTACAAAACTAGGAAGTTAGGGTGGGTAGATCAGAATCAAACGTCTAGGGGTTTGGATGGGAGGCCAGAGTTCACACTTCATTCTTTTGGTGATAGAAGCTACTTATCTTTTAGTTAGAGGAAAGTATGATAATAAATGGTATTAATCTGGCATTAAGATGCAGTATAAACTAGATGGCAGATAGACCAAAAGTACATAAATCATTAAGAAGGTATTGCAATAGTTAAGATCCAAAGGTAATTTAATCTGAACCAAAGTGATGTGGTGAGAGTAGAGAATAGATAATGAAAGCAATATTGGAAATCATTTATAAAATATATGGTCAAGAGAAAGAAGAAGTCAGGAATTAATCAGAAATTAATTTACATTTTGATCCATTAATCCTATTTTTTAAGAAAATTATTTATTTATTTATTTGTTCTATTTAGGTTTACATGATAGTGTGCTCCATTAATTCTATTTTTGTACCATTTAACTTGGTTTAAAAATTTCCAATTAAACCTCCAGTCTGACAGATTCTCTTACTTCTAAGTGCCTGCCTCTGATCACATGAGAGCCTAGGTGGGTGGATGTATATGGATGGGTCAGCAAAATCTATTTATATATCAAAATAACAACCTCAAAAGGATAGCTTTCTGATAGTGAGAAAGCAGTGTCATTGTTTACAGGATGACCACAATAAAAGCCTGCTCTGGGGAGCTGCCTTTTCAGATTGTGTGACAATCAAGGAGTAGGGATGTGCATCTAAGGCTCTCACTGACCGATCACACTCTTGTTTCAGGAGTCCTGGATGGGTATCTCTTCTCCAAGAGTCTCTGCATGGATGCAGTACAGCACGGGGGCAAGCAGTATGATGTCCACAATCTGTATGGCTACTCCATGGCGATTGCCACAGCAGAGTGAGACCATTATTCCTATGGAGTTACACATGATCAAATTATGAGTCTTCTGCATACTGGGTGACTCATATGTAGTATTTGTTAAAAGGCTACATGATAAGTATGATTATCATTATTGAATGAATGAAGAAACTGCCTAACACATAGGGAGGAAGGAATCAGATAAATATTAGTGAAATATGTAAAATGAAAGAACAGTTAAGTGAATGGAAAATTGGAAGAAAGGAAAACAAGAACTTACTCACACAACTAATACATTGCAAAAGCAAAACTTAGGCCCTTTTTTTCTATGATTCCAAAGCCCATGCATTTCCTTTCTTACCCTGTATAGATAGGAGGACAGAGGGTTAGCTAACTTGTATATCAATGTGCTTTGGGGTTTTAGATTTTGGTTCAGCATCCTTCTGTGTTCTGTCCACTTTTATGTTGTATTAAGTTCATTGGTGAAGAAAAAGTATTGAGAATTTATTTGACTTGTTATAACACTAACAGGAGGAAACCATACCAAAATCACATTTATTAGTGTAACAAAAGTTTTAAATTATATGCACACACTTAGACTTATAATTTAAAACTATGGAAAATGTGTACTTGTATTTAGTTATAAAAGTACACACAGGCATATATAACTTAAAATGTCTTTTATTATTACAAAACTACTACTACAGTCTTTCTTCTCAAAATAAGTTTAACTTCCAAAAGACTATTTCTAAGTCCATTTTTGAGTATGTCTAAAGTCTCAGTGCTATGAAAGATTAGGGTATATCCATCTATATAAAATTAAATTTCCTGTTTGTTCTAGAA
Source organism: Geosciurus inauris (assembly GCA_004024805.1). Lineage (NCBI taxonomy): Eukaryota > Metazoa > Chordata > Mammalia > Rodentia > Sciuridae > Geosciurus > Geosciurus inauris. Next base: position 19,998 of record PVHX01018235.1, on the reverse strand, counting down.
AAAATAGTTGCTAGGCTTTTCAAGTGTGGTATTGAAATTCTTGTAAATTATGGGGTAATGATGTGCATAAAATACCTTAAAATGAAATATAACAAAATATAAACATACTTAATGATGCAGACTGCTCCCAACATCCACTCTAACCCTGTTAGGTGACAATGAGATGAGAATCATGGGGTTGTTTGTTTTTAATATCCTTGTCATGTTGCTGTACCCCCTTGGCTGAGACAAACTGTGATTACAGTGATGCCTTAAATCTCTGCCCCTTTCTAGAGCTGTCAAGACTGTGTTCCCTAATAAGAGAAGCCTCATCATAACCCGTTCTACCTTTGCGGGATCTGGCAAGTTTGCAGCCCATTGGTTAGGAGACAATGCAGCCACCTGGAATGACCTCCAGTGGTCTATCCCTGGCATGCTTGAGTTCAACCTTTTTGGTATTCCAATGGTGAGTACCTGTCTCAAACTCTTTTATGAATGAATCTCAATCCCCAGGAAACCTCATACTAGAAAATTTTGAAACCATATAGGTTCCTTCCCCTGCCTGCTTTGGCCCAGGGATTTAATGTCTTGAGCACATGTCATTTTTGAACATATCTCTAAATCCATTATTTCCTTCCCTCTACTGCTTTATGAAGTTAGAGAAATCTTGATATCTCCTGGGCCATTTCTTTGTATTGAAAGGTACACCAATTCTTTAGCCTACAGCTGATCAGTGTCCACACACTGAACACACTGGAGTACTCAGGTGAAGTAACATAACAGTGTAGCACTCAAGAGGTTTTGGTATTTTTTATTTAAATTCAACATTTTTGTTGAGCTTCTGCTGTGTTCAAGGTGCTGTGCTAAGTATGCATGGCAAGCATGGAGAGAAGTATAAATATGGTAAGGAAAGAATCTTCTCAAAGAGTTTATCCTTTGGTAAAAGGAGACATGTATGTAACCAAGTGGTTATGACCAATAGGGACATGTGATGGAGAAACTTGAGACAGAGATTTATTAACACTGATAAGATTGTGAAGGAGTCAAGGGAAGAAAGTAAAGAAAAACTTCATAGAAAAGATGGTGCTTGAGTTTAATCTTGAAAAGTCACTAATGATGGGAGAAGCTTCAGAGAGATTGAGAACTAAATATTGGAAAAAAGTATAAAGGAGAGTATTTGAAATGACTAAGTGTTGGTGCGTAGGATTGGAAAGGGAAATTATGCTGTAAAGGGAGATTGCAACTAGGCTTTGAAGAGCTAATAGGATGAGAAGAAAGAAGCTCCTGAAGATTTTTGAACTTGTGAGTGACTATTAAGACTTTAGAGAAGTCTTAATAGTGTGGTAGAATAGTAATTTTAGCAGTTTACTCGTTATAATTTATCAAAAAGTTATTGTGCCCACTTTAAAAAAATAAGGAAACTGAGGCATAAAAAGGTTAAGTAACTCAGTCTATGTTATCCAATAGTAAAGTGAGCATAGGACATGAGTCACTTCTGATCACACTACACTGGGCTGCTGAGTGAAAGGTTTTAACCAAGTTCAGTTGGGAGTTCCTGGTAACAAGGTCCCTGGAATTGAGGTGTCCATGCTGACAGTCCATGCTGACTGTGTCTTTACAGGTGGGTGCAGACATATGTGGCTTTGCATTGGATGCCCCTGAGGAGCTCTGCAGGCGGTGGATGCAGCTGGGAGCATTTTATCCATTTTCCAGAAATCACAATGGCCGAGAATACAAGGTGAGGCTTGCAGAAAGTATAATAAAAAAAAGAAAGAAAGAAAATTGGCATATGTAAGTGGATCCGTCCATATCCTTGCCAAGAAGCCTGCTGAGGTAACTTCTTACCTGGGCTTAGGCTAATTTGTATCAACATTTGCAATTAACCAGAACCTGTGCTTCATCATGAAATGCCTCCACTGTCACAGCCTCTCTTATTTACTGCTGCTCTTAGGGAAATGAAGAGTCTGTGATGGTTTTTCTTTTTTAATTTGTTCTTTCTAGATATACTTGATAGTAGAGTGTATTTTGACATATTATACTTACATAGAATGACTTGTTCCAATTAGGATCCCACTATCGTGGTTGTATGTGATGTGGAGTTACACTGGTTGTGTATTCACATGTACAGATAGAAAAGTTATGTCCAATGCATTCTACTGTCTTTCTTATTCCCATTACCTCTCCCTTCCCTTCATTCCCCTTTGTCTAATTCAAAGTACTTGTATTCTTCCCTGATCTCCACTCCTTATTATAAGTTAGCATCTGCATATCAGAGAGAACATTTGGCTTTTGGTTTTGGGTATTGGCTTATTTCATTTAACATGATAGTCTCCAGTCCCATCCATTTACTAGCAAAGGCCATAGTTTCATTTCTCTTTATGACTGAGTAATATTCCACTGTGTATATATACCATATTTGCTTTATCCATTCATCTATTGAAGGGTACCTAGTCTGGTTCCATAGTTTAGCTATTGTGAATCGAGAAGTTGTAAACATTGATGTGGCTGCATCAACATAGTATGCTGATATTAAGCCCTTTGGGCTTACCAAGGAGTAGGATAACTGGGTCAAATGGTGGTTCCATTCCAAGTTTTCTGAGGAATCTCCATACTGCTTTCCAGAGTGGTTGCACCAATTTGCAGTCCCACCAGTGATGTCTGAATATACCTTTTTTTCTACATCCTCACCAACATTTATTGTTACTTGTATTCTTGATAATTGCCATTCTGATTGGAGTGAGATGAATCTCAGTGTAATTTTAATTTGCATTTCTCTAATTGCTAGTGATATTGAACATTTTTTCATATATTTGTTGACTAATCATATTTCTTCTTCTGTGAAGTGTCTGTTCTGTTTATTTGCCAATTTATTGATTGAGTTCTTTGTTGTTTTGGTGTTAAGTTTTTTGAGTTCTTATATATCCTGAAGATAGATTAATCTGAGGTGAAGTTGGCAAAAATTTTCTCCCATTCTGTACACTCTGTTCACATTTTTGATTGTTTCCATTGCTGTGAAGGAGATTTTTTTTTTTAGTTTGATTCTATCCATTTATTGATTCTTGATTTTACTTCTTATGCTTTAGAAGTCTTGTTGAGGAATTCGGTTACTAAGCTGACATTGTGGAAATTTGGGCCTATTTTTTCTTCTAGTTGGTTCAGAGTCTCTTATCTAATGCCTCTGTCCTTGATCCACTTTGAGTTGAGTTTTGTGCAGGGTGAAAGATAGAGGTTTAATTTCATTTTGTTACATAAGGATTTCCACTTTTCCTAGCACCATTTGTTGAAGAGGCTGTCTTTTCTCCAATGTATGTTTATGGCACCTCTGTCTAGTATAAGATAACTGTATTTATGTAGGTTTATCTCTGTGTCTTCTATTCTGTACCATTGGTTTTCATGTCTGTTTTGGCGCCAATATTATGCCTTTGTTGTTAGTATAGCTCTGCAATATAATTTAAGGTCTGGTATTTTGATGTTTCTGCTTTGCTTTTCTTGCTAAGGATTGCTATTCTGGGCCTCTTACTTTTCCAAATGAATTTCATGACTGCTTTTTCTATTTCTATGAAGAATATCATTGGAACCTTAATAGGAATTGCATTAAATCTGTATAGTGCTTTTGGTAGTATGGCCATTTTGACAATATTACTTTTGTCTATCCATGAACATGAGAGATCTTTCCATCTTCTAAAGTATTCAATTTCGTTCTTTAGTGTTCTGTAGTTTTCATTGTAGAGGTCTTTCACATCTTTTGTTAGTTCCCAAATGTTTTATTTTTTTGAGGCTCTTGTGAATGGGATAGTTTTCCTAATTTCTCTTTCAGTTGATTTATCACTGTATAGAAATTGAATTGATTTATGAGTGTTAATTTTATATCTTGATACTTTGCTGAATTCATTTATGAGTTCTAAAAGTTTTCTGGTAGAGTGTTTTGGGTACTTTAAATATAGAATTATATCATTGGTAAATAGGAGTAGTTTGAGCTCTTCTTTTCCTATACGTATCCCTTTAATTTCTTTCTTCTGCCTAATTGCTCTGTCTAGAGTTTCAAAGACTGTGTTGAATAGAAGTGGTAAAAGAGGGCATCCTTGTCTTGTTCCATTTTTTAGAGAGAATGCTTTCAATTTTTTCTCCATTTAGAATGATGTTGGCTTTGGGTTTAGCATATATATGTTGAGGTATATTCCTACTATTCCTAGTTTTTCTAGTGTTTTGAACATGAATGGATGATGAATTTTGTCAAATCCTCTTTCTGCATTTATTGAGATAATCATATAATTATTGTCTTTAAGTCTATTGATGTTATGAATTATGTTGAATCAGTGTTGCATTCCTGGAATGAACCCCATTTGATCATGTGCACTATCTTTTTAATATTTTTTGTATGCACTTTGCTAGTATTTGATTAAGAATTTTTGCATCTATGTTTATGACAGATATTGGTCTGAAGTTTTTTCCTTGATGTGTCTTTGTCTGGTTTGGTATCAGGGTGATACTAGCTTCATAGAATGAATTTGGAAGGTTTTCCTCCTTTTCTATTTCATGGAATAATTTGAGGAGGATTGGTGTAAGTTCTTTGAAGATCTGGTAAAACTTGCCTGAGAAGCCATCTACTAATGGGCTTTTCTTTGTTGGTAGGCTTTTGATGGTGTTTTCAATTTCAGTACTTGAAATGGTCCATTTAAATTTTCTCTGTCCTGATTCAATTTGGGTAGGTCATATGTTTCTAGAAATTTGTTGATGTCTTCATGAGTTTTTTGTTTTATTGGAGTGTAGATTTTCAAGGTAGTTTCTGATCATTGACTATTTCAGTGGTGTCTGTGGCAATATTTCCTTTTTCATCACACATTTTAGTAATTTGAGATTTTTCTCTCTCTTCATTAGCTTGGTTAAGGTTTGTCAATTTTCTTTATTTTTTAAAAACCAACTTTTTGTTTTGTTAATTTGTTAATTTTTTGGTTTCAATTTTATTAATTTTAGCTCTGATTTTAATTATTTCCTGTCTTCTACTGCTTTTAGTGTTGATTTGTTCTTCTTTTTCTAGGGCTTTGAGATGTAAAGTTAGGTTATTTATTTGGTGACTCTTTATTCTTTTAATGAATGAGCTCAATGCAATGAACTTTCCACTTAGAAACACCTTCATAGTGTCCCAGAAATTTTGATAAGTTTTGTCACTATTCTCATTTACCTCTAAGTATTTTTTAATTTCATCTTTGATTTCTTCAGCTATCCATTTGTCTTTCAACAGTGTATTCTTTACTGTCCAGGTGTTAGAGTAGTTTCTATGTTTTATTTTATCATGGATTTCTAGTTTCATTCCATTATGATCAGATAAAATGCAAGGTATTGTCTCTATATTTTTGTGTTTGCTAAGACTTACTTTGTGGCCTATGATATGGTCTATTTTAGAGGAAGATTCTTATGCTGTTGAGAAGAAAGTGTATTGAGGATGCAATATTCTATATATGTTTGTTAAGTCTAAAATATTAATTGTACTTTTTAGTTCATACCTTCTTTATTTAGGTTTTGTTTAGAAGACCTATTGAGTGATGAGAGAGCCATGTTAAAGTCACCCAGTATTATTGTGTTGTGGTCTGTTTGATTCTTGAATTCGGGAAGGGTTTGTCTGATGTATGTAGATGATCCACTGTTTGGTACATAAACATTTAAGATTGTTATGTCTTGTTGAAGTATATTTCCCTTACACAGTATGAAATGGCCTTCTTGGTCCCTTCTGATTAATTTGACTTGAAGTCTACTTTATCAATGTGAGAATAGAAACCCCTACTTGTTTGTGAGATCCATGTGAATGATAAGATTTTTTCCCATCTTTTTCCCTTCAGTCTGTGGTTGTCTCTATGAGATGAGTCTCTTGGAGTCAGCACATTTTGGGGCCTTGTTTTTTAATCCAATCTGCCAGTCTATGTCTTTTGACTGATAAGTTTATGCCATTTACATTCAATGTTGTTATTGAGATATGGTTTTTATTCCCTGTCATTTTAGTTTTTTTCTGGTTTTAAATTTGAATTAATTTCTCCTTTGGTTGACTATTCCTTTAGAGAAGCTCCTCCCTTTGCTGGTTTTCACTCTTAATTTTTGTTTCTTCTTCATGAAATATTTTACTGAGAAAGTTCTGTAGTGTAGGCTTTCTAGTTGTGAATTCTTTTAGCTTTCATTTATCATGGAAAGTTTTTATTTCATCATCAAATCTGAATCTTTATTTTTCAGGGTGTCATATTCTTGGTTGGCGTTCATTTCCTTGCAGAGCTTGATATATGTTATTTCATGGCCTCCTAGCTTTAAGGTCTGGGTTGAGAAATCAGCTGAGATTTGGATTGGTTTCCTTCTAAAAGTAACCTGTCATAGGAGCCTTTAAAATTCTGTTCTTATTCTGGATGTTGGGTATTTTCATAATAATGTGCCTTGGTGTGGGTCTGTTGTAATTTTGTATGTTTGGGGTACTGTATGCCTTCTGTATTTGATTTTCCTTTTTATTCTTTAGGTTTGTGAAAATTTCAGATAATACTTCATTGAAAATATTATGCATTCCTTTGGTTTGTATCTATGAGTTTTCCTTTAGCCCAATAAATCTGGAGTTTGGTCCTTTTATGTTATCCCATATTTCTTGGAAGTTTTGTTCATGATTTCTTAACATTTTTTCTTCATGGTCAATTTTATTTTCTAGATTATATATTTTGTCTTCATTGCCTGAAACTCTGCCTTCCAATTGGTCTAGTGTTTTGGTGATGCCTTCCAATAAATTTTTAATTTGACCGGGTGTGGTGGCGCAAACCTGTAATCCCAGCACTTAGGGAGGCTGAGACAGGAGAATCGTGAGTTCAAAGCCAGCCTCAGCAACGGGGAGCTAAGCAACTCAGTGAGACCCTGTCTCTACATAAAACACAAAATAGGGCTGGGGATGTGGCTCAGTGGTCAAGTGCCCCTGAGTTCAATCTCCAATACCAAAAAAAATTTTTTTTTTAATTTGGTTTATTGTTTCCTTCATTTTGAGGATTTCTGTTTTCTTTCCCCCTCTGAATCTCTCTCCCTTTATTGAATTGATCTTTTGCTTCCTGCATTTTATACCTTACATTGTCTTTTACCTGGCCAATCAATTTTAGTATAAACATTCTAAGCTCTTTCTCTGTCATTTCTTCCACTGTGGTGTTGATGGATTCTGTTATTAAATTATATTGGTTTGTTTACCTATTTGACAGAATGGTTTTGAGGCAGTTGAGATGGCACCCTGTGGACTTCTAGGGACTCTGAAGGTTTCTAGTACCTCACAGTTTAGGGGAAGACAGATAATGACAACAACCAATGCAAACAGTTACAGCATCAAACCAAATAGTTCCTGCTTTGGCATCTTCTGTGTTAGTTATCATAATAAATAGAGATATTATCAGTTATTTCCCATGGTAAAAATAGTAAGTTTATATATGGATTTATAATTTTAAATTGTGAACAGATATAGAAAAGAAGTAATGTAGGATGTGATGTTTGTGTGGGAAGAGGAGAGAAAATAGAATTAGAAAACATGATGAGTGGTAGATCAAGAAATGTTAGCTGTTAGTAGAGTAAAAGAGAGAGATTCTAGGGAAACAAGGGAGAGAAAGAAAAGTTTATAAAATAAAAATTTAAAAATCAATAGTAAAAGTAAAAATAAAAATAAGAGTAAATAGCACAAGTACAAAACTGACATATTCTAATCAAATATCTTAGTCACCAAAACATGAAGAAAGAGGAATAACTCCCTTAAAAAGTTTAGGAATGAGAAACAAACAAACAAAAAACAAAACAAATCAATAAACAGGTATGAATATGTATAAGTGTCCATGAACCATTCAGCTAAAAATTGAACATTGAGTGGAAAAAATTTTTTAAAAAACACACTAAAATAAAGGAGAGGATCTTGATGAAAATTTAGGGAATTGTTTCTGTTGAAGTTCCAAATATTCTTCTCAGGTATTATTAGCTGGGGTTGCAGGAGTGTGAGGGGAGATTCCTTATGCAGGACTCCTGGGGCCAGGATTTAGGGTTAGCCTCCAAACTCTTACTTGGATTGCTCTGAGATTTTAAATCAGGGTGCTTCCCCTGTCCAGCAGTTGCTGGGCTGGCTGGGGGACTGTGCCCCAGGAAAAACCCCTGAGTTTCACTCATTTGGTGGAGAGGCCAATTCTTGGTTCCCTCAGACACTCATGAAATTTGTTTGTTTAGGACTTTTGGTTTCAGTCTCTGAACTCAATCAATTTCTCCCCTGCCCTTTAGGATTCTCAGCAGGGCATGACTTTCCCAGCCAGAACTTTCAAATGTTTGATCTTTACAAGTGACTGTTCTGGAAGAGGAGGGGGAAGCCAGGTGTTTTTTTGACTAGTTTTCCCCTATATGAACCCTGTTCCAATTTTGATTTTCTTCTGGTCTCTTAGACACACACTGTTTTGTGGTTTTGCCAAACCTGTTTTTTGGGTTAGGCATAGTTGTCAGGATTCAGATCCCTCAGCTGCCATTCCCCCATGCTGGAGCTGCAGAATGGTTCCTTCCTCTGATTTCCCTGATTGCTGGGAAAGACATAGTTTCTTTCTTTCTTTCTTTCTTTTTTTATTGTTGTGCAAGACACCTTTCAGGTTAGTCGTGTATTGTCTTTGATCTCTGGTCTCTCCATATCCATATATACCTCAGGCCTCCTAAAATTGGGGGTTTCTTTAATTGATGTATCACCCCACTATTTTAGGGTGGAGGAGATAGCTTCTGCTGGTGCCACTGTTGGCAGCAGCAGCACTGAGGATTTCTTTATTTTGTTATATCCAACCGCCTGATTCCCTGATCTGCTTTGAATGTCCAGAGTTAATTCCAGAAAAGTTCCCCTTTCTTACCTTGCTGAGAAGCTGTGTGTCTAAATTCTTGGTTTCATATCAGGGAGCCACCAGGAAAGTTACCTTCTCTAATCCACCATTTTGAGGCCTCCCCCGAGAAGGTTTTCTATCAAAGGTTCGTACATTTTATGTATGTTACTTGTTTTGTAATGAAAAGCAAATGGGAGAATATTTTCACCAGAGCAATTCTAGACTGAATAAGGGAGATGAGTTGCAAATTGCAGTGGACACTTGTTGAAATGGTCACTCTGCCCAGCTGTACTACCCAGAGGCAAAGCTTGCAATCTAAGTGTCAGCTCATTCAAGAAGGAAATTCCTCTTTGAGATGAATTGGGTCTAGATTTCTGTGGGTGCCATTGCTGTTCTGTAACCAACTCACCCTTGCAAACCTTTATTTCCTTCCAGGACCAGGATCCTGCCTCCTTTGGAGCTGACTCCTTGCTGATGAACTCCTCCAGGCACTACCTTAACATTCGCTATACTTTATTGCCTTACCTGTATACTCTCTTCTACCATGCTCATAGCCGAGGGGACACGGTGGCCAGACCTCTTCTGCATGAGTAAGTTCTCCCAACTCAATGCAATGTGGTGTGTGTGCGTGTGTGTGTATGTGTAACTGGAATATTCAGTTACTATTTGTAAGGTTATTGCAGCCTGGATATTATTGTAGGAGTAAATTTAAGCATTTTAGCTTGTTCCTTCTTGGGAGAAAACTAGACTAAAAGTCATGGGACTTTGGAGTTTTTCTTTGTTCTTCCATCATATAATTCTATATCTTAGACATCATTTAAGTTCTTTCATTCTTAGTTTCTTTAGTCTTTTTTCTCCTGCTGTGGTGTTGGGGATCAAACTCAGGGCCTAGCACATGCTAGGCAAGCACTTTTCTATTGAGCAACACTTGTAGCTCTGGGAGTTTAATAGTATGGCTCTGATGGTCCCTCCTGTAACTCACCACGATGCTAAGACTCTGTTCAAGTTCTAAGAATAAGCCTGTAATTTGAAAGCAAATGAGAATATTATAAAGGATCTCTAGAATTTCATAATTCTTATTTGCCAGCCAGTGAGCACCTCTGATTCAACTCTGCAAGGGAGAACTTAAGAGCCTTTCCTTGTCAGAATACTGTTACCTCCTTTATGCGTGTGACAGGCATATATCTGCATTACTGTATGTCCATTTTAGGGGTAGGTTTGTTTGTTTGTTTAGGTCAGATCCAGTTCCTTCTTGGTAGTCAGCTAAAGTTCTAAAATATTCTACTTATTTTGTAAAGGGGGATGTGACAGATAGAATTATAGCTTGAGATCTGTCTAGCATAGATATTAGAATAGGAATTTCTGTACAATGTGAAGGATGAATAAGAAGGTACAGGGGCTGGGGAAAGAGAATCTGTCTGGGGGCCAGGTAGGAATGGAGTAGGTATCTCAGAATAATATTGGATGCTTGCCGGGGCAGCCTGCATGCTTTGGATGCACTGGGGGAGAGCTGCCAGGTGCACTGGCCTATATCTCAGTGATATGTCTCGTTGGTGTCTAGGTTCTACAAGGACAGTGATACTTGGGATGTGCACCGGCAGTTTTTATGGGGCCCAGGCCTCCTCATCACTCCAGTTCTGGATCAGGCAAGTATTCTGGATCAGGGACTGGTGGTCCCTGCTTCCGTCCCTGTGTCCCTTCCAAACTCATTTTTTTCTTTATTCCAAGCTGATTTCCAATATCTGTGGCTGAGTCAGCCTTGAAGAGAGTATGCTGGGGTTCTGGAAATTGGTATATGTGATACACACATTCCTCTCTAGATAAATCATTTTTTTCTTGAGCAAAGTCTCAACCAATGTAGAAGCATCTGCTGGCAACTCAGCTTTAGTAATGACCCTATGGTGCATTGGATTGACACTGCAGATTATTTGCTCTGTGCTATAGAGGCAGAATGGAGTAGTGACCAGCACACTAATGTAAAATTGCTCAGGATGTCATTGTCACTTCTATTATGTAATCTGTGTGATCTGGGGCAAGTTACTGTGCTGGGTTTTCATCTGTTATCAGAGGATAATAATAGTATCTACAAATTGGGGTTGTAGGGAAAATTGAAGGAGATAAACCATTTAAAGCTGGAATTCTTTTCCACAATACATATCTTTTTTTCTTTTTCTTTCTTTCTTTTTTTTTTTTGGCAGCAGGGGGCGGGTAACCAGGGATTGAACTCAGGGGTACTTGACCACTGAGCTACATCCCCAGCCCTATTTTGTGTTTTATTTAGAGACAAGGTCTCACTGAGTTGCTTAGCGCCTCACCATTGCTGAGGCTGCCTTTGAACTCGCGATTCTCTTGTCTCAGCCTCTCAAAGTGCTGGGATTACAGGCATGCGCCACCACGCCTGGCAATACATATTTCTTTATCGTCATTATTAGTATTCCTAATATGGTCCCATTTGGGATGTTCCCTGTGGATGGAGAATTTAGGGTTTCTATTATCTGCATTAGGAGAAAGGCAGAAGAAAGCATACTTTAATAAAAGGATAAAGAAAGACCAATTCTGCCCTCTCTGCATGTGGTTAAGAGGTCCACTAAAGAATGCTAGGAAACATACTTTATCCCGAGAGGCTGTCATGAAGGACACTATTTGTTTTAATTTTAGGGTGCAGAAAAAGTAATGGCATATGTTCCTGATGCCATCTGGTACGACTATGAGACTGTAAGTAACTTGGACTTTCTTTAGCTGCAGCTGTATAAACAAAGTGACTTCCTAGACAGGGAAACATCCATCCATTCACTGAAGAATAGTTCTGTAACGTTTTCCACAATTTCACAACAGAGCCTGGATAATATGAAACTAAGTCATTTAACATCAGTCATGATGGAATCTGAAGAAATTACTTTTATTCAACAATAAGATAAAGACTCAAATGATATCTCATGATCAAATATAGAAGGGACTGATGGGCAGTTTGAGCTTAGTCAGGAATCAGATTCTTGTTCAGAACTATCAGGTTATATAATATATAATGAATAGCGTCAGCATGGAACAAACAATCTCACAAACCCTCAACTGACCATGAAACATGTTACTCCTAATTTTTTTTCCTCTTTTTTGATTGCCTGAGTATACAGTGACAGCTAAAGGGAAAAGGGAGAACATGGATAGATAACTCCACACATGGGTAATCAGTGCAGGGCCCTGTGCTGTAAGCCAGTGTCTGATTTATCTGCCTGCCTCAGGGGGGGCAGTTGAGATGGAGGAAGCAGAAAGTTGAGATGGAAATGCCTGGAGACAAAATCGGACTTCACCTTCGAGGAGGCTACATCTTCCCCACACAACAGCCAAACACGACAACCGTGGCCAGGTACGGCATGGCTGGGAATGTCCCCAAAAGGAAGGCCACAAAGCTGGTCATTTCTGTCACCATATGTTGACTAGAGGATACTGAAGCACAGAATGGAGTGAGGAAGTAAGGGTCCAGAGGCACACGTGTGCATGTGTGTTTGACTTTGAGGGGTCACTGAAGTCTTCCTTGGAGTCCCCTTGGCCTTTTCTCTGTTGATTCAGAGCTGCACCCAGAAGGATTTTGAAAGACCTTCTCCCTGCTTCTTCTGAAGTTTTTCTAAATACACTGGCAACTAGGATGGTCAGCTTTCCTGGGATATTGCAGTTTTAGCATTGAAAATATTCAAGGCTGGCCAGGTCAGCTGGTCACCCTACCTAACTTGGTCCGACCATCTATGCATGGTTCTCAGGTCTTGCCTCATTCATTATCACTTATAGATTTGGGATTCCCTGTTTATTCTCCTATCACCTCAACTTCCCATTACTTCCTCCTACTGAGCCATTTCTTTCTTATGCTTTAAAACTGGGTTCAAAACTCCCTCCTTCTATAGATCTCAAGACTCCCATGCTGATGTTTTTTTCTGTTTTACTTCTTTGATTCCAAAAGTATAGACTCCATCCATACTAAAGAGATGTACGAATATGTCTCTAAAAGTATTAGCTTACTTGTTTTAAATAATCTGTGAATTCTTTAGAGGCAACAAACCTGTCTTTTTCTTTTTTCTTTTTTTTTTTAAAAAAATGATCTTTTTAGATATACATGACAAAAGAGTATATTTTAACATAATATACCTAAATAGAGTATAATTTATTCTAATTAGGATCCCATTCTTGTGGTTGGTTGTACATAATGTGGAGTTTCACTGGTGGTATATTCACATGAACATAGGAAAATTATGTCTGATTCATTCCACTATCTTTCTTATTATCATCCCCCTCCCTTCCCTTCATTCCCCTTTGTCTAATCCAGTGAAATTCTTCCCTCCCCTGACTTATTGTGTGTTAGCATCTGTATATCAGAGAAAACATTTGGCCTTTAAATATGTCTTTTTCTTTGAAAATCCCTTACTCCTTTAATTTTTCAAATATAGAATTTTTAGTGAAAATATGCCTAAATCCAATACCAGTTGTTTTTATTTTTCTAATTATTCAGCTTCAGGCTGTTCTACACATTGACACCAAAATTGTCTTTCTCACATGACAATCTTAACTTGTTTCATTCCCGCTTGAAGTCTGAACCTTTCACTAAGAGACTGCTCAAGACCCATCATAGTCTGATTCCAAGTTAACCTTGACAACTATATCTCCTGCTATATTTTAGTATACATACAGAGCGTCCATACCCAAAATGTGCTACTCCATAAACAGCCATCTGTTTTGCTGCATTTGGTTATCTGTACTTAATACCTTTTCCATCAGGTAGGCCCATGGCCTCCAGCTTGCTAGGCAAGCAGTTTACCACTGAGTACACTCCCAGCCACTAGGTACATATTTTTTGTCTTTGTTCTTTTTATTGGAGTATTATAATTATGTATAGTAGGTGGATTCATTCTGACAAAATCATACATGCATGGAATGTGATTTACTTCATTTCAGTCCCCATTCCCCTGCTTTTTCTCCCCTAATCCTTCCTTCTGTTCTCCTTCCTCTACATTACTAATCTTCCTTTTGCTCGTTTATTTTTGATTGGTGCTTTCTATGTATACATAAAGGTGGAATACCCTGTAGTATACTTATATATTCACATAGTGTGATTTTGTTGAATTCATTCACATTTCCTCCTTTTGCCCTTCCCTCCTCCCTCCCTCTCAATCTCCTTCTACTCCACTGATCTTCCCTATGTCTTTATGATATCCAGTTCTCCCCCTGTCCTCTGTCCCCTTCTTTTCCTCTAGCTTCCACATATGACAGAAAACATGATTTTCTGAGTCTGGCTAATTTCACTTAGCAAAATATTTTCCATTTTCATCCGTTTGTAGCAAAAGCCATAATATCATTCTTCTCTATGGCTGAGTAAAACTCCATGGTGTATATATGACACATTTTCTTGATCTATTCATCTATTAATGGGCATCTTATTTGGTTCCATACTTTGGCTATTATGAATTGTGCTGCTTTAAACATTGAGGTGGCTATATCACTACAGTATACTGATTTTAATTCTTTTGGATAAATAACAGTGAGTAGGATAGCTGTGTTATATACTGGTTCCATTCCTAGTGTTTTGAAGAATCTCCTTGTTGCTTTCCACAGTGCTTATACTAATTTGCAGTTCTACCAACCCTGAGTATATCTTTTCTCCCATATTGTCATCAGCATTTATTATTTGTATTCTTACATTTTTAATGATCCAAGATAATCTCAGATTTCATCTGCAAGTAATGTTTTATCCAACATTGGCAGAGAGCATGGGACCACTTTTGACTTTCTAATTTTAAAAAAATATTGTTTGCTCCTTAGAAGATTTCCTCTTTCCTCCTAAATATTACTATATATTTTAACCATGGTCATTTTATTCTCTATCTGAAAGCTCTTTTATTAGGGGAATATACATCAATAATTATTTCTGCTGAAAATTTAATGCTGACTTATTACCTTGAGTATTTAGTTCCCAAATCTTAAGGTCACAGATGTGTGTCTCCTTCCTCCAGAGGTGAATTGACTTCTCTTTGGTTGAAAAACAGTTGAACTATGGTCAACTTGGTATCATGTTAGTTTACCATCCAAAATCTGGCTTCACATGGGAATTGAAGATTTCACTTCTCTACCTTAGCCTACCAGTCAGTGGCTTAGTATTAGACCTATTAGGCATTGGCCCCAGAGAAATTCCAGGTTTTGCTTTTTGGATACCTTTGTGGATTTAGCTCAATTTATTGTTTACCTGTTGTCATTTTTGTCTCTTGTAAATATCCTTTATTTTCATACAGGCACAACAATGTTTCTTTCTTTCTTTTTTAAAAATATTTTTGGTTGTTGATCTTTTTTAAAAATTTATTTTTATTTATTATATGTGGTACTGAATATCAAACCCAGAGCCTCACATGTGCCAGGCCAGCACTGTACCACTGAGCCACAACTCCAGCCCACAACAACGTTTCTTAATAGAAACATGTGTTGTAATTTGTCTAGGATCAAGTAATGTTTTAGAAGGCAGGTCCTCTAAAATATCTAGTCCACCATCCTTCTGGAAGTGTCAATCTGGACTCCTATAAGATTTCACTTTATGTGTCACTGTTCATTTTCTGCTTTGGTTATTTGGTGACTGTGTCCAATCTTTGTTATTATATGAAAGGTCAAAGAGGAGGTCATAAATAGGGATTTATTCTCCTAGGTTAGCAAGAACACCTAATACTTGCACTGTGAATGAAAGCAGGTGATTTTGTTGGTCACAGAACCTGATTTGTGCAGTGGAGGCTAAAGTGTGAAAGAACACACAGGGAACATGGGGCCAGGGAGGGGCACATGACAAACTGCAAACCAGAATGGAGTACAGAGGCATGGTGACATGAGGAGATGCCCGTGAAACGCTTTCTTTCTTCCCCTTTCTCTACCTCCAGAAATTGCACCATTTCTTTGAGCATTGTTTTGTTTCCTGTTAAAAATTATAAGGTAGATAATTGGAATGTTTTGTTCTTCTCGCCAAACAAAATACTAGTAAGTAATTAAGTAAGGGAGGTTTCCATGATGTAAATGGACATTATTTTGGTTTTGCTTCCTGAGTAAAAATGGCCCTGAGGCAGGGAAGAGTATATCTCGCTCACATCCGACGACATTTCTGTCAGTTTCATCTTTAAAATGACCTGACTATATCATTATTGTCTAGAATTTCTTTCTTTTCTAGTAATGTGTATGCTAAGTAATAGTTGTAGTCAATGGTTTTATTTATAGCTATTGATTCTGGTGCTTAAATCATGGCCTCCCACATAGATGTTTAATGATGATGTTTGGGGTATCTATCTCCTGTGACATTATTGTTGCTAAGGAAAGAATTGCCTTCTAATTTGTCCTTTGTTTCAGAAGGAAAGCAGGGCCATCTAGTTAAAAGCTAGTAACTTTTACCGTTTGAAATTTGAAGGAACCATTTGGAAAAGTTCTTTGTGCTGTGATCTTTTTGTCTCACCTGTCTCTTGTGTCCCATAGTCGACGGAACCCTCTCGGTCTCATCATTGCCCTGGATGAGAACAAAGAAGCAACAGGAGAACTGTTCTGGGATGACGGGGAAACAAAAGGCGAGTCTCTTGTAAGAACATACTATTTCCATTCCTGCATCTTTACTTCATGGCCTCTACTCCTGCTGGTCATTCCAGTGTCGGGAGGGGGCCTTGAATCACAAGGTACAATAAGAAAAGTCACTTGAGGTAAGAGTTTTATTTTTGCTTGCACTGTTCACAGGTTGAACCCCACTTGGAAGGGAAACATGTCTCTCTCACAACTGTCCCACTGGCCAGTGATCCATAACAGTTCTTATTTTATTAACAGTGGGCACCTGAAATACATGTTCATGATCTTCATGTAATTTATTGGTATTATAAAGATCCTCTTCCATATATTTATAAACAAATGTTGATGACATCAAAAATATACTTTTGTCAATGTGGCAGCAAGAATATACTTGTCAACTGTGTATATCTTGCTGTGCTATTTAACAGTATTTTTTTTCACAGTATAATAACAATTTTTGGTATGGTAACTTAGGAAATAGATTCCCATAAGGTATATAGATGACTTGGAAATACTTGGAAAGGAATCTCTTCAAGGTTATAATGGAAGAAGAAGAAAAATCAGTAGCTTGGCCTTGGTGACTTCTTCATAATTTTCTTAATCTTGAGATGTAGCTTTTAAAAAATCTTCTTATTTATTTTATTTAAAAATACTTAAATCAGCAAATAATATTGAACATAATGAAGGTGAACAACATATATATGTAAAAACATGTATTTTACATATATATGTACACACACGTATGTGCACACACACTCACATATCATATAATGATGATCACAATCAAATTAGTTAACCATCCTTGCTGTATATTTTTGCTTCCTAGAACTTGTTCTTCTTTTAACTAAATGTTTGTACCCTTTGACCTACATCTTTGCATTTCACCCCTCCCCTGCATTGGCAAACTCTGTGTTACCCTCTGCTTCTGACTTCAACTTATTTAACTTATTTAAATTCCACATACAAATGAAATCATACTGACTTATTTATTATGATATGCTTCAGGTTCACACATGTTGTCACAAATAGCATGACTTCCTTCTTATTAATGCCTCAATAGCACTCCTTTGAAGATACAAACAAACAAACAAATAAATACACACATATACACACATACACATACATATATATGTATATATATCACTATATATAATTATTTTATCCATTTGTCTATTGATTGACACATTCCTTCCTTATTTTGGCTATTATGAAGAATGGATTAAAGACTTAAGTGTAAGGTCTGAAACCACAAATGTTCTAGGAGAAAACATAGGGGAAATGTTCTGTGACATTTGTCTTACAAATCCTCTTTTGAATATGACAAGGAAAGCAGAGATAACAGCAAAAATACAGATGTGGCAGCAAATCAAACTAACAAGCTTTTGCAAGACCAAGAAACAACAAAATGAAAAGAAGACAATCCATAGAATAGGAGGAATTATGTGTAAACCATGTACCTAATAAAGCATTAATATAAAAGAAAAACTCCTGCAACTCAATAGGAAGAGAATAAACAACCTGATTTAAAAATAGGAGCTATGAGCATGTATGAATACATCACAATGCATTCCAATTTTATATGTAACTATAACATACCAATGAAAATAAATTAATAGAAGGAAGACCAGTAGAGTAGAGTAAGGGGACCAGAAGGAGGGAGGAGAGGAGGGAAAGAGGAAGTATTGAAATTGAAATGCAGCAAACTGTGTTATATGAATTTATGAATATATCAAAATGAACCTCACTATTATATTTAACTGTAATGCACTAATAAAACATAAGTAATAAAAATAGGATAAAGATTTGATTTGATTTTTTTTACATGAAAGATACACAGTTGGTCAACTTGCATATGAAAAGGTTCTGAATATCACTAATAAGCAGAGAAATGCAAGTAGAAAATTACAATGAGATATCACTTCACACCTGTTAGAATATTTATTATGAAAAAGATAAGAGATAAATTTAGAGAGGATATGGAGAGAATAGAAAGAATCCTTATGCACTGTTGGTGGAATTGTAAACTGGTACATCCATTATGAAAAACAGTATAGAAATTCCTCAAAATATTAACAATGGAATAGCTGTATGATCCCACAATCCCATTTCTGGGTACATATTCAAGAGAAATGAAATCAGTATGTCAAAGAGATATTGTGCATACCCATGTTCACTGCAGCATTATTCATAATAACTAAGATAAGGAGCAATATAAGTGTCCACTGATAGATTAAGGAATAAACAAGTTGTGGTACTTAAGTACCATGGAATATTATTCAGTTGTAAAAAGGAAGGAAATCTTATCATTTGTGATATCAACAATTAATTTAAAAGAGATTTTTATCTTTGGTAGCAGGCAAGTCTGACTTGTCTCTTTTCTGCTTTTAGATACTGTGGCCAATAAAGATTATCTTTTATGTGAATTTTCTGCCACTCAAGTGAGTATATTTTTATGAATCTTAGATGAGGGCTTTTGTCTACCATTAGCACATATGTGCTTGGTTTGTGTGTAATTGTATTTCTAACTCCATTTGCACTGATGACTATGGGGTGAACACATGTCCAGGTATCACTTAAATACCAATAATTGCAATATAAATATTATCAAAGGAAGGCAGTACTATTGATAAGTCAAAACAGCTAGTGCTTTTCAATAAAGTTTTCCAAAATGTTTGTGTGTTCTGTTTCTGAAGTCTCTCCTCCCCCAAGATTTTATTAACTGTGTTTGTAGTCGTTGAGCATGCATTAGTAGAGACAGCAAAGAGAAATTTAGAGCACTGGGGAGCTTCTGATCTAGGATGGTACGTTTGAATGGCTGGAGAATCTATGTATTACAGGTACAGCTTTGGCCTTCATTGTGCAATTTTGATTTTCAGAACCGCCTGGATGTGAAGATTTCACAATCAACCTACAAGGACCCCAATAATTTAGCATTTCAGCAGATTAAAATCTTTGGGACACAGGAAATCAGCAATGTTACAGTGAGACACAGTGGTGTCCCGAGTCAGACTTCTCCGAAGGTCACATATGATGTCAGCCTGAAGGTAAAAATTCATTTGTTGAGGTTTTTTTTTTTTTTTTTTTCCAGGATTCTTCATAGTATCCTGGTGTTCCTTCTTGCCAAGGTTGTGTGGATTCCTGAAGGAGCAGAGCACTGTGTGGACCTGTGGTGGGGAAGTCAGGGGGCTGGGGACAGAAGCAGTGATGAGGCGAAGGGCAGAGCAGGGAGGCTGTACTGGGTAGGGGTGAGGTAATGTGGTCTTTTCTGGTCCCACTTTTCCCTGTCCCTCAATGTTCTCTTCTGTCGCACTGGCATCACTTTTACAGATACAGCTATAGTGGGCACAGGGCGAGCAGAGTTAGAACAGGTGAGAATAATGGGAAAGAAGAGGATGTCTGATGCCTAAAGGTGAAGGTGGGAGGAAGGAGTCACACAAATTCAAATACTGAAGTTCCCACTTTTTAAGAAACCTAATAGAGATGAGTGGAATCTCCCTTCAACACAAACATTATCAATAATCACTTGAGGACTAGGATTTTGATGATTCTATGCAATGACTACTCCTTTGGTTACATGATAATAAGGAAATAATTTCTCATCAGTAGTGATGAGCCC
>PVHX01018234.1:0-37604 GCA_004024805.1 Geosciurus inauris | reverse complement strand
ATTACAATAAAGCAGTCACCTCAATGTTTATAGCAGCACAATTCACAATTGCAAAACTATGGAAGCAACCCAGATGCCCTTCAATAGATGAATGGATAAAGAAACTGTGGTACATATACACAATGGAATATTATTCAGCAATAAAAGAAAATAAAATTATGGCATTTACAGGCAAGTGGATGGAATTGGAGAACATTATCTTAGTGAAGTAAGCCAATCCCAAAAAACCAAATGCCAAATGTTCTCTCTGATTAGTGGAGGAGGATACATAGGGGAGATGGGAACGGGAAACATAACAGAAATGCAGGAGCTCTGGATGCAGCAGGGGGGAGGTGGGAGGAAAGAAAGGGAAATGGGTTTAGTAATGATGGTTGATTGAGATGGTCATTACTGCCCCGGTGCATGTATGAAGACACAAATAGTGTGACTCTATCTGATTTGCAACCAGAGAAATGGAAAAACTGAGCTCTGTTTATGTACTATGACTTGAAACGCATTTAAATAAAATAATTAAATTTAAAAAAAAAGAAACAGCTGAATAAAAAAAAATACTAAGCACCAAATATATAACACATAGACACTAGAGATGTAAAAGTTAAAGAGACTTTAGAGATTAAAGATGAATAAACTCTAAGTGATTGAATATTTATCAAAATTATAGAAAAGTGATTCACTTTTATTTTTTGTGATAAAGCCCAAAGAATATATGTATTTGGATCCTTAAAGCCAAGAGTAATCTCTCTAGAGTATACTATAGGACTTCAAACTCCCAGACCAGTACTCCTTATGATACACCAAATGAAGACTCTCTAAAATGACCCATGAATTTGGATGTATACAGCTGAATCAAGAGGAATCCAACCATCTCTGCTTCAGAAAACCACCAACATAGCAGTTGACTTCATTAGTTTGCCCAAAAGACCAAATTGAGATATCAGTTTTTATCTCACAAATTATAAAAGGGAAATAACACATGAACACAATTTTTCATACATGCCTTAGACATTATTCTAAAACTAAGCTCTTTGACCAGGCATGGTGGTGCACACCTGTAATCCCAGTAACTTGTGAGACTGAGGTAGGAGGATTGTGAGTCCAAGTTTGAGGATAGCCTCAGAAATTTAGTGAGAACCTCAATAACTCAATGAGAACTTGTGGCAAACTAAAAAAAATTAAAAATAGAAAACAATACTAAGATAGAGCTCAGTGGTAAAGTACCAGTGGGTTCAATTTCTAATACAAAAAAGAAAGAAAAGAAAAAGAAAAAAGATCCTCTTTGAAGTATTTATTTTCAGTGACAATATTTTTATGCAATAATAAATCTGTTTTAAACATATCTTTATAAGTGCTATTAAAATTAGTCATATTCTTTCTAATTTTTAAATTTCTTTTTTTATTAGCTCTAATCAGGTATACATGACATCTGAGAAAGCTCTTCAGTTCACTGTACACAAATGAAGAAGGATTTTTCACTTCTCTGGTTGTACATGAAGTAGTCATACCATTCGTGCAATCATACATATAACTAGGGTAATGATGTCTGTCTCATTCCACCATCTTTCCTACCCCCGTGCTCCCTCTGTCCCCCTTTGCCCCATCCAAAGTTCCTCCATTCATCCCATGCCCCCTCCCCTTATAGATTAGCATCCACTTATCAAAGAAAACATTCAGCCCCTACTTTTTTGGGATTGGCTTATTTTGCTTAGTATGATATTCTGCAACTTCATCCATTTACATGCAAATGCCATAATTTTATTCTCTTTTAATGCTAATATTCCATTTTGTATATATACCACAGTTTCTTTATCCATTCATCTATTGAAGGGAATCTAGGTTGCTTCCACAATTTAGTTATTGTGAATTGTGCTGCTATAAACATTGATGTGGCTGTGTCACTATAGTATGCTGTTTTTAAGTCCTTTGGATATAGACTGAGGAGCGGGATAGCTGGGTCAGATGGTGGTTCCATTCCAAGTTTTCTAAGGATTCTTCATACTGCTTTCCAGATTGGTTGTACCAATTTGCAGTCCCACCAGCAACGTATGAGTGTGCCTTTTCCTCCACATCCTTGCCAACACTCGTTGTTGTATTCTTTTAAATTTACTTTCAAAATAAAAATTAATGGATAAGTACATGTTCATTGTAAAAAAAAATAAAGACATCCATATTTTCTGTTTTCTTTCTTTTTCTTTTTTTCTTTTTTTTTTTTTTTTTGTGGTACTGGGAATAGAGAATTGAATCCAAGGATATCCTACAACTGAGGTATATCCCCAGCCCTTTTCTTTTCTTTTTTTTTTTCATATTTTTTATTGGTGCATTGTAGTTGTACGTAATGGTGAAATTTGTTTTTATGTATTTATACATGCACACAATGTAACAATATAATTTCTAAGCATGAGAAAAATAAAAGTTCATGTCTTATTTAAGGTAAGAACATATCTTCATCTCCTCATCAAGCTTACCAAATATTCAGTTTTATATTATTTCTTTAGCTAAGGTGGGCAAGTGATTCAGTTCTGATAATAAGATGTAAGAAACATAAGCTAAGGATTTTCAGTGCAACTCTTGCCTTCATAATAAAAACAAAGAAAACACACAAAAAGAAGTCCTTTCCTCTCTCCCTAGTTGGGACACTGTTGTGTGAGAGAGAGAATACTTGTAGTTGCAGTCAACTTGTGATTATGGGGTAAAAGCCAAGAGAAAATCTTACCCACACATTTCCTTGACATCACTGAGGTTCTGAACCAACTCTAGGCCTACCTATCACCAGAAATTTGTAAGCCAGTGATATGCAAATATTCTGAAATGTAGATTTAAAGTACACTGGTGATTACTGATAAATCTTGAAGAGCACTTCCAGAAATTTGGAATATATAGACAGAGGACTGTGGCCCAGAAGAGAGTGGATTTCCTGCAAGACTCTTAAGGAGGCTCCTGGCTTAGAGGCAATAGGACCACATGAAGCAGAGCAAAAAGTAAGGCAAGAAGAAGGGTCAGCTCTTGGCTATTGATTCTCCAGCTGTCCCTCTGTGTACAAAACACACCATAGTCAACCAGTTATTTTCCTGGGAGGGTTAGAAGGAGTGGGGAACTGGTTCTTTTCTGAGGCTATTGAACAAGAAGGAGAAAAGGATAGTGAAGTTAGAACAAAGCCCTACTTACTTTGGCAAGTATGGAAATGTGAGGAAAAACTGCCATCTATTCAACATGAAGAAAAACTCTAAAACAACATGTTGTGTCACATCACCTGTTTTCATCCTTAAATGTGAATGAAAAATAATGTAAAGACCTAGACACAGAAATGAGTTTGTAGTAAGGGTAAATATTCAGAAAACCAAATAGAAATTCAAATATAATAACTATAAAGATTAAAAAACAAATATGAAACCTCTTTTTCTTTTCATATTTTACTACCTGAGGGCAGCATTTAGATATATAATTCACCCATTTATGGTACATTAGTCAATTGTTAAGCCATTTCCATAAATCATGTTTTCAAATATTTTCATTACTCAGCAAATTTATTTGTGTCCGTTTGGATGAGTGTTTAAATTCATTAATATTATTTTAATTGCATATATTTATGTGACACAGTGTTATAAAAATACATACAATTTGTATTAATCAAATAATGTAGTTAGCATTTTCATCTTATTAAAGTTTTATTTTTAATTAATTGATAATATTTATTTTTAACTGATACATAAAATCATTAAAAATTGTACATATTAATGGGGTTCCATGTCATGTTTCAATACATGTATATATTGTTTAATGTTTAAATCTGGTTAATCATATTTATCTCAAGCATTCATCATTTCTTCTGGTGAAACTTTCATGTTTTCCAACATGCTCAACAACATCATT
This sequence comes from Geosciurus inauris, assembly GCA_004024805.1. NCBI lineage: Eukaryota > Metazoa > Chordata > Mammalia > Rodentia > Sciuridae > Geosciurus > Geosciurus inauris. The sequence continues at coordinate 33,737 of PVHX01018234.1, read as the reverse complement.
TAAGATTTAGGTGGCATTTCCTGATGTCCTGATGTCCTCCCAAACTTCCCAGATTGGTTGAGATACCCATATTAAATACTCCCAGAGTCATCATGTCTAAATTTTTCTCATCAAATTACATTTAAATGACTCTTTCTAAAGTTAACTTTCTTTTAACTACTGGAATATATAAGTAATACAAAAGTGTACATTATATTTAGTTTATATTTCCAGTCCCAGCATCAATTACATAGTGCCTAAACCAATTCACTCACACTGTCAATGCATAAAGAACTTCAAGTTTAGAAGAGTGTGAATTTAGACATTTAATCATTATTTTGCTGTATTTCCTTTTATTAGGAAACTAAATTTTAGAAATATTTCTGCCATTTCTTTTCTCAGAGTGACTACTTCGAAGATAATTTTAAAAATTCTTTCCAACTTTAAAAAATCAAAGTCTGCAGGAGTTTTTGTTTATAAAATTTAGAAATTTAAAGGGAAAATTACCTTTGTAAATATATTTACAGCTATCAAATAAAGAAATCCTAGTGTGAAATGTTCATTTGAGAATCTAAATTTCGACATAGAAATCTTAAAAGCACTTTTGGGATACAATTTTCTTCTTTCTGATCTCAGTTGGAATATATAAAAGAAATGGGGATATATTAAGGAATCCTGTAATTTATCTGAAACTCTGGACTAGTTTGTTTGATCATAGAACTTTTTAAGCCACTGTTTGGACTGACTTGTGTTTCTGTGTAAAGATCATCTGCTTTCTGCCTCCCAGAATTCATAAAAACTTTTTTTCTGCCTGAATATAACCCCTTCCTTTTTCTTTTTTTTTTTCTTCTCCTTCCCTCCTTCTCTCCCTCCCTCCCTCCCTTTCTTCCTTCTTTCCTTTTTGTTGTTATTTTAGTATGAATGACTGGAGATTGAAGAATAGATAAATTTTCCAATTTAAACCAAAATGTTCCACCGTTTTTAAAAAATGTAATTTTTAAATTTGATATTAACAATTGGATACTTTTGTCAGAAGGAATTTCCTGATACAAAAGGAAACGCTACTCAATCATGGTATTTTCACTTGATGAGACTATTTCTTTTTAATTGCAAAAGGCCTTACTAGCTGATTACCAAACAAGCCATTCTTTCTCACTTTTGTAGAGATTTGCTTGCTGACCAAGGGACGACGCACAGCCAGTGTTCGCGCTGATACATATTGTCGTCTTTATTCCCTTTCTGTGGACAATTTCAATGAGGTCCTGGAGGAATATCCAATGATGAGGAGAGCCTTTGAGACCGTCGCCATTGACCGACTAGATCGGATAGGTACTCTTTATTTTTCTAACTTCTTCATGCAAAATTTAATTTTCATTTTGTGGCATAAGTTTGCAATTACAAGTCCCAAAGGCTAGTTCAAAGCTTGTTAGATTGTGTAGCAAAGTAATTAGCTGTAGTCATTTTTCTAGAGAGTTCTGAGATCCTAACTATCTCTCCTGTTTTCTGGGTTTAAATTTGATTAGGAGAAATAAAGGCAATATTTGGATATTATCATTAGATATAACACACATATTAGAAATTCATATTGACACCTGAGAAAATTTACAGAACAGTCATCCAAGGAGATAGTAGCCATAAAAGAATAGGCACTCCTGATAGTATCCATGTAACTTGAAATGAACTTTCATTTTTATGGCTTGAGTGTCCATGTAAGACACAGAGACTAATTTCTAAGTATGAGTTTTTCCCACACCAGCTGGAAATCTTCAGATAAAGCATGAAACTTAGGATATTCCAATAGAGAATGTCTGTTGATCTGATACAGTTTCACTTTCATCTAAATTATTGCAGATGATTTTTTAAAAGAAAGTTTGCATGAAATGGTGTGCAATCAATTGTAGAGGCAATACGTTTGCTAGCAAGCACAAGTCACTTGCATTTTGATCTTCATAAAATTGTAACAGCACATTAAAATTATTTTAATTCTTTCCAGGGTTACAGATGCTTAGATTATGAAATGCTGACTATTCAAATGGTCACAAAGAAACATTATCTGTTTATGTGACCATTGCTTAGAAATGTACACTATAGTTAATTAAGGGAATATGCTAAAATAGCATTTGTATTTATTACTCAAGTAGGATTTTTGCTCTTTGGGAAATAGTACAGTTTCCTTAAAAAACAGAAGCACCCATTTTGGCACGAATAAAAATGATTGCTTTTTTAGTAGTCAATAATATTTTTTAAATATGTTTTTTAGTTGCCAATGGATCTTTATTTTATTTATTTATACGTGGTGCTGAGAATTGAACCCAGTGCCTCACACATGCAAGGCAAGTGCTCTACCACTGAGTCGCAGCCCCAGCCCCCAATAATATTTTAACATATTTTCATTTCGAAAAATATACATTGTTTCTTTTAATATGATTATTTAGCAACATAGCAAACTGGTTTACTTTTCAGTTACCATATTCACTTGGGTTATGTTTTATCAATGATGTCATGGAAAATAAATACTTTTTCCTTCTTTCACCAATCCACTAATAATTCTAATTGTTAATCTGCTGGCAAATCTCTAGTTATTTCTCACCACTTCAAAGATGAGAACAGGAAGAAGAGCTAAGGCTTATTGAGGTCCTTAGTGTGAAGTGAGCACCTGCCACACTATGCCCCTGGCCTTCACCACAACCCTTCAGGAGAGAAATGATAATGAGATGGTTCTTACACGCACATAAAATTCACTTGGGGAAATTTCCTTTTAAAAGACAACAGTCTAGATCCTATATGGATCCAGACTTTGAATTGGTAGGGTCTTTCATGTTTGCTGGTCATTAGCACATTTTAAAGCTCCAGGGATGGGAGAAATAGGCACTTGGAATTGAGAATCATTGGTGCTAGGAATTGGTCAAGGGCCTGATATGCTGCCTCCCAACCACACTGGGGTCTTGATAGAAAGCAGTGGCAGAGTCAGCTTGTGTGGACAGGCCAAAGAGGCTGCATTTCTAGAAAGCAAGCGGATAACAGGGATGCAGCCAGTCTGTTATCTGCACACAGATTGCACAATCACATTTCCTCTGTTCCCTTCCTACCCCTGTTACATTCGTGTAGTCTTTTCTTGGGCATTGTACTTAATACAATATACAGATCTCCTTTCTAGTGACAATGGAACTATGAATACCTCTGTCTCATAGGGTGGAGGATGAAGTAAAATCATGTACTAAAGTCTTTTGTAGAGCAAGTGCTCACATGTTTGCTCTTATTTCTCCATTGGCTTTCCTTGTATGAAATTAAAATCTTGTTTCTAGGCCCAGCCTGATCCAAAAGCCCTTTCTTACCCTATTCTTCAAGATAATGCTAGTGTTAAATAGCTCCATGTCTTCCATACACATTTCCACTTGACTTGAGTAGAAGCTAAGATTTGCCAGGCAGATACAGGAAATGCACAAGGCAGAAGCTTCATTTCTGTTTGCTCTCTAAAGGTGAGTTCTTGTGTATTGCTTGTGAGTGACCCTCTCACCTAATGTCACCGTCAGTCAAGAGCAGACTCTGTAAGTGCCTCTCCTATCTTTTTTTTTCTTTTTTTCTTTTTTCCTTCTTTGCTGATAGGCAAGAAAAACTCCATTCTTCTGCAAAAGTTCCAGAAGGATCTGAACACTGGTGTTTTCAACAATCAGGAGAACGAGATCCTGAAGCAGATTGTGAAACATGACAGGGAGATGGTGCAGGCAATTGCTCCAATCAATTATCCTCAAATGACAGCCCTGAATTCAACCTCTTCCACCACTACCCCAACCTCACGCATGAGGACACAATCTCCACCGGTATACACAGCGACTAGCCTGTCTCACAGCAACCTGCATTCCCCGAGTCCCAGCACACAGACACCCCAACCATCTGCCATCCTTTCGCCTTGCTCCTACACCACTGCCGTGTGCAGCCCTCCGGTACAGAGCCCGCTGACCACGCGAACTTTCCACTATGCCTCCCCCACTGCTTCCCAGTTGTCACTCATGCAGCAGCAACAGCAGCAGCAGCTGCAGCAGTCCCAGGCACCGCAGACTCAGCCACAGCAGCAGCCGCCGCCACAACAGCCACAGACACCCAGCAGCTCCACACCGAAAAACGAAGTGCACAAGAGCACGCAGGCGCTTCATAACACCAACCTGACCCGAGAAGTCAGGCCTCTGTCGGCCTCGCAGCCCTCGTTGCCCCATGAGGTGTCCACTCTGATCTCCAGACCTCATCCCACTGTGGGCGAGTCCCTGGCCTCCATCCCCCAACCCGTGGCTGCTGGCCATGGCACGAGCCTTCAGGCCGGGGGCAGGGGCACTGTCCCTCAGCGAGTTACCCTCTTCCGACAAATGTCGTCGGGAGCCATTCCCCCCAATCGAGGAGTCCCTCCTGCACCCCCTCCACCAGCAACCGCTCTTCAGAGGGAGTCTTCCTCAGTCTTAAACACAGACCCAGATGCAGAAAAGCCACGATTTGCTTCAAATTTATGATCCCTGCTGATTGTCAAAGCAGAAAGAAATACTCTAATAAACTGAGTATTCTCAGACTTTATTTTATTGTATCTCCTGATAGATCCCTAGAGCCTACTATGAAGAGATATTTTAGACAGCTGTGGCCTACACGCAAAATGTAAAAACATATATACATATACTATTAAATATATATCTAAATTCCCAAGAGAAGTTCAAAAGAACTGTTTAGCATTCAGTGTTATATGTCTTCCTTTCTTTAAATCATTAAATGATTTAAAATGTTGTTGTAAGATTATTTCTTTCTAATCTACTTTGACTTAATTCCTTTGGTATATGTATTTCTCTATTTTATGAAGAGTTCTTGGATTCAATGGTAACAAAACTCTGACTTTAAAAAGGCAACTCAAATGAGTTCTGAAATAGCACCAATCAAAACTTTCCTTCATTAGTTGTGTCTCTGCATCTAAATTTTCAATCATTAGTTATGGGGGATTAAATAGTAAATCCCATTTTATAGATCTAAATTGTAATTTGGTGCTTTCAATTTTGAATTAGAAAAAGAACACATCACATGCTTGGCCATTGTAGGAGACTAGCATTGCCACTGTTAAAAGACTCTCTCTAACCTCCAACACGTTCATTGGTCTTTCAGAAAGCTGAGAGAATATTTCTCTTCATGTGTTATTGGACTTTTACCAAGACTCAATTAATGTTAGCTGTAAATAACTTTTTGAACCCAAATAAAAATAGCTATTCTGTGTTGTACGAAGGTAAAAGTCATTGTTTAAGGATTTTGTTCTATTGCTTCACTTCAAAACTTAGAGTTTTAAATTTTACAAAACCTAATTGTGACAATTATTCAATTGTAATGCAATGGCTTGAAACCTACAATATTATTTTAACCTGCAATGTTTTATGCAAAAATGTATGCTCGAATCTACAAATTGCTTGTATTACACCAAAAATCATTACCTTTCTTCCTTCTTGCCATAATCAAGCATCTGAAAATAGTCCCTGCATGCTTTTGGGGGGGAATAATAGGTTCAAATCATTCATTGTAAGGGAAGGCTTACAGTATTTCTCATTTCTAGAAAAGTATAAAAATTCATTAATTGCCTAACTTAAAATTCTTATAAGGCTGACTTGGATCTCTGACTTAAGTCTAGAAGTGAGGTTTTTCACTGTCTTTTACTATTATTGCTATTATTATTATTTAAGTAATTATTTGTAAACCACAGCTTGATTTGGAGTTGGAAGTGTGTTCTATTGTCTTCATTGTAGTTGGTAGTTCACTGTGGTGTTAATTTAAAGAAATAAATACAATAAATCATCACGTCTGTTTGGGAACACACATTTTGCTCTATGTATATTGTAACTAAGTGGTTAGTAAATCTTAAGGCATGTGGTGACTTACCTAGACCTTAGATAGGAAGCTCATTGTTTCAAATGTGCTGAAAACAGTATGTACCTGGTGACAGAAAGCTGGGGTAAAGTTGATTGTCTGTGAGCATTGTTTGTTTGTTTGTTCATTTGTTTCCTTAATTCTTCCCATGATCTGTGAGCATCTGCTTCTTCTCAAAGAAATCCCTTAGTAATCATTTGTGCCTAATGCATCACAAAAATGTGGTGGATGACTGGAATGCAATGGGAAGATTCCTAATGTCCAACTTCTGCAAACAACTCGAGTAAAGAGAATGACCTGAAGTGGAGAACTTCAGTATCTCTGATGCTGACGGCACATTGAAGAAGAACTTAAAAAAGATCACACATTATATGGGACAGGGCCTCCAGACAGATTGAGGACAGAAAGCAGAAACAAAAGTGAAACTTCTGAAGTGGATCCATGCTGCTCGTTATGCCTTGTATGGATACAATACTTATAATACCAAAATGAAATATTATGTTTATTTTCTAACAGATCCCAGCTCATGTAGAAGTGATCAACAATGCTAGTCAATGTATTATCATTAATATGCTGATGACAAATGATGGCATGTTAGGAATGGCCTGAGAAAGGAATTGTTCAACCTACCTAGAGTCTATGGGAAAGCTGCAAGACCATTTAAGTATCAGTACAAAACTCTTTTATTTCATTAAAATATGAAAATTAACTTCAATTTATTAAGATCATGCATTGCTCCTTTAAATTGTTAAAGGTTTACATTTGATAGGATTAATGGGTTTGGTAGTGAAATATTTTTATATATATGAATTTTTGTTTTTTTTTATTTTGAGCACTATTGGGAATCATAAGCAAAATTGAATTGCATGGTCTTTCAGTGCAACCATACAATTTTTATTCACTTTATAATAGAATGGAAACAACCCTAAGGTTTATATGCTAAATTAAACAAGGTACAGGGTAAATTATATACATATATATGTATGAATGTATATATACTTAGGTTAAGAAAAAATTGACTCACATTCCTGTAATATAAAGGTTCATTGCTAGTTGACAGTGACCTCTTTTTCTCTGTACATAGTTAAGCCCATAAATATGGAGTTTTAATCTGTACAGAAAGACATGTAGTATTGAAAAGATTGGCCTTTTTGCTGCTGGGAAGATAGTAACAAAGCTGATTCCTACAACAACTGTATGATCAGGGATGAGTTAGAGTATTTCTTTTGTCTTTGCTCAAAGCCATACTATATAAATATATATAAAGATTATTAATAAATTCAACAGAAAATAAACTAAAATCATGAATATTTTATTTTATCAGTATTCTCTAATCAAATGTTTTGTTTAATTAATGAGTACAGATTTGCCTCTGTCTTCATTTATATCATATGATTGCCAAGAGGGCTTCTAGTTGAGAATCATCATGAAATTAATTATAGATGTTTTATAACTATAGAGTGAAAGTAATTTCAATAGAACTTGCATTCTCTAACTATTCCTATATTTTATTCTTCTACATAGTAAATTTGATTTTTTAAACACTTTTTGTTGTGTACTGCCTTAGCATATAGTTGTTGTCCAAGTTGAAAAATCATCCATTTTTTGTTATTGAATATGAGGATGAGAAATAATATATATGTATCATGTAATATACATATTCACACCTATTTTCTTACAGGTTTTAGGCTTGCAAAGGCTTTGGATAGTGATAGAATTTTTTTTTTAATACAAGTAGATTTTGAATCAGACCTAAAAGTCCAAGATGAAGTTTTTCATGATGAGGATAAATAGCAAAGCATTCCTGAAGACAATGAGGATAAATGATATAATTGGCAACAGATTCTACTTATCAAATACATAGCCCTTCTCTAGGTCTCCATGACCATCTCTCTGTAAGCAAATGATTCCCTGATGAATGCTGTTTCACTTTAAAAAGATGGTTATTTTGCAGTATTGTGAACTTAAATGAGCATAGTATTTTCAGGACACTAAAGTACACAATCAAGTTATTCTGATAACTCCTACAGGACTTGAGCCACTTAAAAAATATGATGAGTCTATCATTTTAAATGTATTATTTCAAGTATCATTTCCTACACATTTTGAAGAAAACTTTTAAATACATGACTCTGCCTATTATGGTCCCTCAGAAGATCTTTTGGAAAATGAATTTCCATAATCTATAAAAATTAAATGTATTATTTCAAGACCTGAATCATTTATTCTTCAACGTATAAGTTATCTCAATTATCTTTAGGATTATTTAAAATATCCCCATATCTAATCCTTCCAACTTAGGTTTTTGTATTAGTTAATTACTAGGTTTGCTCCATGGACCTTTCTTTGATTAGTTATAATATTTTTTTAATATTTTTTTTAGTTGTAGATGGACACAATATCTTTATTTTATTTATTTTTATGTGGTGCTGAGGATCGAACCCAGTGCCTCACACATGCGAAGCAAGCGCTCTACCACTGCGCTACAATCCCAGCCCCTGATTAGTTATAATATTAAATGACATCAAGAAGATTTCTTTACCTATTACCTCCATCATTCTAGAGCATGTGCCATAAAACCCAAGAATGTTATTTTGTTCATATGCACTGCACTTAGCAAAGTTTTATTATTACATGCTAGCCTTAGAAAAAAGAAATGATTCAGCCAGGCACAGTGGTGCACACCTGTAATCCCATCACTTTGAGAGGCTGAGACAGGAGAAGCATGAGTTCAAAGCCAGCCTCAGCAACAGTGAGGCACTAAGCAACGCAGTGAGACCCTGTCTCTACATAAAACACAAAATAGGTCTGGGGATGTGGCTCAGTGGTTGAGTATCCTTGAGTTCAATCCCCAGTACATATATATATTCATACTATACCATGAACAGAATAATTGGATGCTGAAGTATTTTGAGTGCTAAAAAGAATTGTCAGAAATTCAAGGAAGTATGATTGGCTGCATATGCACCAAATTATAGCTCAGTTCTACAACTTTATTCAATATATTCTGTTTCCAAAAAGAGGTTGGAGATTTTCCTGAAAGTGTTTGCTACTGTGTTCAAGATTACCTTTACCTGCTACTATTTCATGAAAACAGTAACTTTCTTAAGCAAGTTTAATTCTTTCATTTTTAACAAATGATATCTTTTTTTAAGGCAGGCAAATAATTAAGGTTATCCTGAAAGGAACACCTGATTTTGAAAGGAAGAAAGAAACTCTAAATGACTTTGTCTAAATTCATGAAGGATTTAGGAACAAATCAAGCCATAGGACTCATCTTCCTCTTCTTCCTATTTTGGAGTTTTTCACCAAAGGCCATATTCTTTCTCTTTCCAGGGACAATTTCTATTTTCATTAATATGTGCTATTTTTTCCTTTCTCATATTCTCAGCTTCAGGGTATGAAAAGCATGAATTTCTGTATGTAGGAAAAACTTCATGGCATATTTGCAAATCTGTCAGCACAAAAGATCATTTTATAATACCTGTCTAGAAGAAAATAGTAGTGATTTTGTAATATTTGATTGCTTTTCAGTTTAGGCTATTCTTTCATCAATTCTCCCTCTTCTCTATATTGAAATATATTCTCTCTTCAATACCACACAATCAGAAATGGAGATCATCTTCCTAACAGTTTGAACAAGGGTAATATGAGTGAGGCATTTGTTTCATGTACAAAATTTGAGGTACCAAAAAGCTCAGTAACAAGATAAATAATATTTTTAAAAATCAAAATGGTGATAATAATTAATAATGAACCAAATATTATGCTTCTAAATCAAGACAGGATCTAACCTTTCACTTGCATGACCCATCCTCTCTTGATTCACCCTAATCCTATTAAGAAGCTTAAGTCTAGACTTGCTCACTCTTCAGGAGAAGAATGAATGGAGATTTGAAGGATTTTTATGAGATTTGTCCCATTCCACCTCTATAATTGTTTAAGGATGATGTTAAGGGAAACTAAACGTAATGTTCTGAATTTATTTTCAAAGTTTTTGATGTAAAAAGGATGAGTGATGTATTAAATGCTGAAGAAAGAATTAACAGTTAATGACAAATGAAACCTGCCTTTTTAAAGTGTACACATTCAACAGAACACAGCTGACAGAGAACACTGGCAGTTCACTGAAGCTGGAAAGGATTCCCTACTGAAGGAGAACAGAAAATGGATGGTACATATGGATTCAAAAACCTTCCAAAGAGTATTTACTATCAGGATGAAGGTTTAATATAATCATATGGATATTATTAATCAGAGGGCACATGTCAAAATATGTGTATTGTTAATGTGACAGGAAATAAAATAATTCATGACAAGAGGAATCAGAGGCTAATTACAATCTATATTTCCTGTGGAGAGGCAGGCTCTAAGGAAGGCTGTAGCTTTGCTAGATAGGGGAATGGGAAAACCAAAGTTTGCTTACTTTGCAGGAGACAAAGAGTACAGGGGAAGGGAAAGTGCCTGGGAGAGTAGGATGTAGCACCTGTAAGAAGAGAAAGTGTTGACAAAATAATTTTGGTTAAAATGAAGCAAGTTCCCTAAGTCTTTTTTTTTTAAATGTTTATTTTTTAGTTGTAGGTGACAGAATATCTTTATTTTATTTTTATGTGGTGCTGAGGATTGAACCCAGTGCCTTATGTGTGCTAGGCGAGCACTCTACCACTGCGCCATAATCCCAGCCCCCCCTAAGTCTTATTGGAGGTAATAAACCCCAAAGATTGACAAAGGTAGACATTTTTTAGAGATACTTTATTTCTGATGTTTCTTTAGTGTTCATTTACTCCCAAAGCAAACCAATTCTTTATTTTATTGTAATTGTTTTAATAATAACATTTGAACTGAGTACATCTGACTTAGTACATACAATAATTCTTCAAAGGATAAGGCCTATTTTGTTTCCATTAGATTTACATAACTGAATTCAAGTAATGTAGAATCAGAATATTGAAGGAGTTTTCTAAAAACCAAACTGCAGTTTTACGAGATTAATCATATCTTTCTACACAGAAAATTCTTATTTATAGAAGCAAAGTGATTTTCTTAATATATTTTGAGTTTTCATTTAATTTATGAGGGGAATTCCTTAGAAATGGGAGACTTACTTAAAGGAAGAAGGAAAATAACTCAACGAAGTTTGAGAGATTCAAAATGAGATTGCCAAATGTATTCTCATCTCTTCCTTATAATGTATTTGTTCAAGGCCTTAGCCTCTAAGCATTTATAAATAAAAATTGTTTGCTTAACTGCTCTAAGCTCCATTGGCAACCTAACACATTACAATTCTACTGAAAATCTACTTCTGAATTGCTCCACAATATTGTGATATCTAACATAATAAAATATTTAATTTGAGAAATATTAAATATTATTTAATAGATAAAAGACTTACATATACTATATAGTATATATTATACATACATTCCCATACCAAGGACCAAATGCCTATTAGCTACATTGACTTTTAAATAAATACATGGAAAGATTCAAGTAATTGTCTTAACTCTCAGTATTCATCTTAAAATTGTAAGCACATATCCTAATGACACCATAAATCAAAATATGTTTAACTTCCAAATTAAGAACAGCTTTCAGGGCCTGTGGCAAATGGATATAAGTATTCTCAACAGTAATTTTTCCCTTCTTGATAACCATGGACCCATTTTGGTAGTCAGCCAAAACTCATTTGAAGATATATATATAAATCTAGCAACTGATCTATTTTAACATCACTGTTTATGAACAAAAACAAAATGAGATTATTCTGTTGTGTAGCTCATACACTGTCTCTGAAGCCCTTCTAGAAATGTTCCAAAAACATTTTGACATATATAGCTTCCCAGATCCCATCTCTCAAGATATACAAATCTGTAATTTACTTCTAAAGAACTACTGGCCTTAGCTTAATAAGTAACCTTTACTCCCATAGAACAGTGATCAAATCCATCCATTTGGGATTGTTTTATTTACTTTACAGATGACGTTCTATATTTCTATGAGTAAATGGTATTGACTTTTAATTTCTCAGAGAGTAACTTTTTGAATTGTCACCTATAATAAAACAAATTGGATTTTATTAGCTTTCACATGAGCAAAAAAAGCAGAAATTTATTATATTTTTTGTTAAAAGCTACTCCAAACTATGAATGTTGCCAAGTTTTGAGATTTTAACTAGCTTTCTAATACAATTTTCCAGATAAATTGATTACAAACATATGTCAAAGTTTTACTTTAATCTTAACAGGGGAACTCTGAGTAAGACAATTTAAGATTTCTTCAAGGTAAATGATTTTGTAAGCAAAAGAAAATTTAAAGAAAGAAAGAAGGAAAGAGGGAAAGATGAAGAGAAAGAAAGATACAAGAAAAAGAAATTGGTTCAATAATCTTTTTTAAAAAATTTCTGGTTAGAGATTATTAACCTCATCATAAATCTTTATTTTATGAAGAAATATTCTTAGTGGATACCTTAGTTTTTTAAGTCTGTCAGAAAGTTAGTCAAGCATTTCATCAGAAATGGCAAATACTAGCTGGACACAGTGGTACATACCCATAATCCCAGTGACTAGGGAAGCTGAGGCAGGAGGGTTGCAAGTTCAAAGGCCAGTTTTTTCAACTTAGCTAGATTCTGTATCAAAATAAAATAAAAAGTGTTGGAGTGTGTCTGGCTCAATGGCAGAGGGCTTCTGGATTCAATTCACAGTAGCCCCACCCACACACACAGTGTTAAATACTCTGCAAAAGGGCAGCAACATATGTTCCAGAAAAAGTTCTAGCCCTGTCTAAGTTTGGGATACACCCTTTCCTTTTAAATTCTAACACACTGTGTGAGGATAAGCAGTGAAGTTTTCTGCACATATTTTAAAGTGACTTCACCAGTTGTGTTGGTCAGTTCTTTATCACTGTGCCCAAAATACCTGACAAGAACAAATTAAAGGAGGAAAAAATCTTGGTTCAAAGATTCAGAGGTTTCAGTTGATGCTCGTCCAGTTCCATTGTTTTTATCCAAGATGAGGCAGAGCACCATGGCAGAAGAGCCTGGTGGAGGCTTTTAGCACATGGCATCCAGAAAGCAGAGAGAGAGGAAGAGAGAGAGACAGAGAGATAGACAGATAGAGAAGACAGTTCAGGGATAAGATATAGTCCCCAAGAGCCTGCCACAGTAACCTACTTCCCCCAACCATTCCCCACCTCCCAGTAATCTATTCAGATATACATTGGATGAGATCGGAGTCCTAATGATTCAATCACTTCCTGAAAGCCCCACCTGTGAACATTGTTTCACTGGCAACCAAGCTTTAACACAAGAGTCTGTGGGGAATACTTCATGTTCAAACCATGTGAGTTGTACCCAATACATTCATTTATATCTGCAAAATCTTAAATATTTGATTTAGCTCATCTAAAATAAACCTTGCTTATCATCCAAGCAAAACATATTCCTAAAAACACGTGTTTCTTGATGGCAAATACGGTGTAGTTTCTTGCAATACAAGTAATATTTTAAGGCTATCCTTTCTAAATTATGAATCATTTGATATCCTCAAAGGCTTTTCTGTTGAAAAAGTAGACCCTGACCTTGGAAATGTTAAAAAATGTCTTTATCCCTTCATATTGGATCTAAGAGTAGGAAAAAATAAGGGAGATGGGTTATCAGCTAAGAACAAAATATCATTGCAATTCTTAACCTAATCTTTTGTGCATAACTACAGTTTAAGATTTCTACCTTCTCATGAATTGTTTTCAAATTTGCCAGAGTTATAGACCCCTGGATCTCTAAGTAAACAAATTTAAAATGCTAATAACACATACTGGAAAGGCAATTCAAGTGAAACGCATGAAAATTGGGAAAATGACAAAGATCAAGGATATGTCTGAAAGCATCTTTAAATATTCATTTTGATCACAAGAAGTGTGTAGCGTTAATTCTAAGGATAAAAGGAAATATCATTGACGAGGTTAGGAAGATTTACTTTTAGAATACGCAATATAGAACATGGTTTCCTACACAGGGGCTGATTTTTGTCACCACCTACTGCTACACTTCTTCTTTTCCTTTTCCTTTTGGTATATTTTCATAGATTCATCAATCTTCCTAAAGATGGATGTTTGTAGGCCTTTCTCAAAAATCCATTTAATAATCTCCTTGTTTATTATGACAAATCATTTCAAATAATTATTTGATTTTCTATATAGTGAAGCTAAAATCTGTACTTTAAACAAAAACATGCACTGTAATGAAGTCACAAAATAAATTGAAAATGAGGCAGAACAGTTTAACTTATAATGGCAATAGGAATAAGAAGGCAAAAAAAGAAGCTGTAGGCATAGGAACTTATTTTTAATTCATTAGAAATAAAAGATACATTAAGAAGGAAGAAAATTTGTGGGAAATATGAAGAGAAATTTGTATGCCTATGTTTCACAACTAATCTTCCCCTCTCACCTATGTGATGTTAACAATAGCATCAATATAAATCGTGCACACTTCCCTTCAAGCTATATTGGAGAAAAGAAGGTATTGGAAGAACTAAAAATGGAGGAAAGCCTAAAATCGTGGTCTATTCACACCTACCAGTGGGCAAAGCGAGGCTACTCAGGCAGGGAAATCTTCAGAGTCACCAAAGCATGGACAGCTTCTGCTCCCATGAAGCACACTAAAAGTTCAATGTTGACAAAGTTGTTCAGAACTTACATATGAGAAATTAACAGTTTTAGTTAGTTTTTTCATCACTATGACCAGTAGACCTAAGAACCACATGGACAAAAAGTTTATTTGGCTCATGGTTTCAGAGGTCTCAGTCCAAGGACAGCCAATTCCATAGCACTGAGCTGGAAGTGAGGCAGAACCTTATGGCAGAAGAGGAAAGCAACTCAAGACAAGGCACCAGGAAGCAGAGGGAGCTCTGCTACCAGGGATAAAATGTAGACCCCAAAGGCATGCCCCCAGTGGCCTGCCTCCTGCAGTCATACCCTGCCTGCATACAGTTACCACCCAGTTAATCCATATTAGTAGATTGATGCACCAATTAAGTTGCACCTCTCAAAACCTAATCATTCCATCTGTAAACTTTCTTGCATTGTCTTACATATGAGATTTTGGGGATCCTCATATCTAAACCATAATATAATATGAACTTACACTACAAACACACAAAACTGAATATCATAAAGGGCATATATATTCTCACAGTCTTAAAACAACAAGCTTCCTTTTTGACTGGAAACTTCTATGAACAGTTTGATTGATTGATTGATTCATTGATTAGCAGCATTCTTATGTAAGAGTCTCAACCTAGGAAGTACCACCCCTTATAGAATGTGAGTGTATGGAGGGGAATGAAAATTGTGATTTAACTGCCACAATTTATATATTAAAATTTTTATTATTTTATAAGCACCCTTTAGTAGTTCTACTCATATCACATGTAAGACATTATACTTATACTTAAAAATTTTTATTCTATCAATGACTATAATTCCAGGACAGGAATGGAGCCATACTAAAATAATAGTCTTGAAAAAGGGTATTGATATGGTTGAGAACCAATGCCATAAGTGCTGGAGTGTACAGGGATTTCTGTAATAGCCTTACTGCTAAATAGATATTCTAATTTCTAGATATTTCTAGCACATTTTGTAATAAAAAAGCATTCCTACTTAGGATGAGTAAGAATGAATAAGTAGAGGAAGATGAGGAAGAAAATATCAAATTCATCTGAAAATAGAAAACTGGGCTCTATTTCTTACCATTGGATTTATAAAATTTGAAATATAGAATATAGTTATTTAAAATAACTTAAAGGTAGAAGAATATGGGCCTTATTTTGCCAAAATTAATTAGTCATCTAAGCTTGGGACTACATTAGGAACCGATGAGCAGCTGGAGGAGGCATCTGGAGGGCAACACTGAGGGAGGTTGTAATATTTCTCATGTTGCTTGAAATTCCTGCTATTTAATCACTCCATTTTTTTCACTTGTGTCACTTCTCTTGTTATACAGGATATTCATGAAGTTCTAACTGAGCCACTAGTTCTATCTATAATTTAGATGGTCCACTAATCATCAGATGCACTCCCTGAGCACCTGTGGTAAGAACTGTCCTAGGCAGTGTGGATGTGGCTTTGCCCTCCTGAAGCTTATGTCCTTCCAGGAAGGCAGAAAATAAGTAAAATATAAGAAAATATCATAATTCAGAGAGTGAAGAAAGCTTTGGAGGCAGACAATGCAGGGGGTGGAAGGGATTTACAAGAATAAGGATTAGTGAGGATTTGCTACTGTAAGAAGCAGGAGGAAGAGGCCTTCACAAGAAAGAAAGGATTATTAAACAATGACCAAAGTGGGTCTATCAAAAAGTCAGGTGTCTTTCTGTACCTTGATACTGTGTAGCCCACAGAATGGCAGCCTCTGTATAACCCTGCAGCCTGGAAGAAATGCAGGGTCTTGGGCTCCGTCCTGTACTTACAGGCAGGGGTCTGCTTTTTGAGAAAGCCCCAGTGATCATGTGCATATTTGCATATTAATATTGAGAAGTTGGTGAAGCCCTAGGAAAAGCAAAATTTAAGGGGATTTTAAAAGAACTTCCCGCTGTGAAGACCTGTCCGGGAATGACAAGTCAACACAACTAAGGAAGCAGGCTAGACAGGGAGAGTCAGAAGGCATTAAAAAATAGAACCTGAAATTGAGGACAACCAATCTGTTTAGTAATTGCATCCTGGACCATCCTGAGACTTATTCTCTGTCACACTGCCTCTCTGAGTCTGCTTCCTGCCACTTGTTTAGAAATAAATAGGAGGAAATTAGTAACTATTAGGTGTTATGATATCTTCATTTGAAAAAGTTTTGGTGTCATGGTAACCAGTGTTTCTTAATATCATATCAATCAAACATGTCTGTCCTTTTCTGTAACTTTTGTTAATGCTAACAATAATACATTAACATTGTAAAAACAAATAAATTTGGTCAATGTTTATAAATGATTTCCCATTCATCTGCTATGTATATGCCTGCAGTGTTTAGAAAGTCTAGAGACAAAAACTGGCTCTACTCTTCATATCATGAATGACTATGGTAAAATTATATAATCACATTACATATTAGTTTCCTCAGTTGCAAAAAGGAGATTGTAGTGATTTATTCATCATGAGGATGAAATGAGATAAACTTTATAGAAAGTTTACCCCAACCCTTGGTCCACATCAAACATTCTGGGTACAATAAGCAGAATATTTGAAGTTATGCTGGGCTGTTTAGACAATGAATTATGTGGGACCAGGTTCTCACACATACCCTTCCCAATGGAAGAGGCTATGTATTATATTTCAACTTCCCAGAGAAATTCAGATTTCTACACACTGCATCATTTATCTGCACCCAGGTGTTTGACAAGTGATATTTCCAGATGAGTTTTGTAAAATGCTGAACCACATATTCAGTCTTCCTGCCAACCCATCAGAAGCCTGAGGAGACTGCTTTCTCACGTATGCACTGTAAGGGGTAAAGTGGCAGGAGGGCAATATCCCTCAACTGTCACATTGACCTCAACCAGCCTGTTCCTAAGATGGGAGGATGGGATGAGAGAGTGATGGATCATGATCCTGCTCCATTTTTTTTTTTGTACCTGGGATTGAACTCAGGGGTACTCTACCACTCAGCCACATCCCCAGCCCTATTTTGTGTTTTATGTAGAGACAGGGTCTCACTGAGTTGCTTAGCACCTCGCCATTGCTGAGGCTGGCTTTGAACTCACGATCCTCCTATCTCAGCCTTCCGAAGTTCTGGGATTACAGGCGTGTGCCACCACGCCTGGCTCCTGCTCCTTTTTATTTGGGAGATGACTATTTTTTAATTTGTTGTAATTAGTAATACTTGACAGTACAATGCATTTTGACACATCATACATAAATGGAGCATAACTTCTCATCCTGGTTGTACATGATGTAGAATCACTTGGTCGTGTAATCATATATGCATATAGGGTAATAATGTTCAATTCATTCTACTATCCTTCCTACCTCCATACCCCTCTCCTCCCTTCACTCCTCTCTGTCTAATCAAAAGTATCTCTCTTCTTCCCTAGCTCCCCACCATTGTGAATTAGCATCTGCATATCAGAGAAAACATTCACCCTTTGGTTCTTTGGGATTGGCTTATTTTGCTGAGCATGATATTCTCCAGCTCTGTCCACTTATTGGCAAATGCCATAATAGACTGGGGACATTTTGATCACTGATAAAATGGCAACAATTTACCTCCCTAACCCTTACTTCTCAGAGGTGTCAAATTCTCACTTTTTTTTTTTTTGGTACTGGGGATTGAACTCAGGGGCACTGGACCACTGAGCCACATCCCCAGCCCTATTTTGTGTTTTATGTAGAGACAGGGTCTCACTGAGTTGCTTAGCGCCTCGCCATTGCTGAAGGTGCCTTTGAACCTGCGATTCTCCTGTCTCTAGCCTCCCTAAGTGCTGGGATTAATTCTCACTCTCTTGTGGAAAAATCTAGTTACTTACATTCCAGTGTAAACTTGGATATGATCCTGCTTCTTAACATACACCATGTGACAACAGAACTGGCCCCAAAGTCTACTGTGTGAAAGGGTGAGTTCCCATTGGATGCTATGCATAGCACACTTGATGGTATCATCATGATCATCCCTCTTGCACTTGTATGCAATAGTCACCATGTTTTGGAGGAAGGTGATGATGGTTAAAACATGTATGAGGCACACACACACATTTGTTACACATAGCCTTGTCTTTTATATAGCTTATTTAGGAAGAGGTAGTT
This sequence comes from Geosciurus inauris, assembly GCA_004024805.1. NCBI lineage: Eukaryota > Metazoa > Chordata > Mammalia > Rodentia > Sciuridae > Geosciurus > Geosciurus inauris. The sequence continues at coordinate 15,086 of PVHX01018234.1, read as the reverse complement.
TCTGAAAGACACCATACCCAAGTACTTTACTCTTATTTTGGACTATGGAACCCATTAAAGAGCTTACTGTGTATTTGATGTATTGAGAAAGATGGTCACTGTGTAGCTGGAGCTCTGTAGAAGTCTTTTTAAGTGAGTCCAACACCTCTGGCATGCCGCACATATCCTGCAGTATGAAGAATTTCAAGAATTTCACCTTTCTGCCCTGTCTTTTAAATTGAGTCTTATTGCTAAACAGTAAGAACTAAAGAAAGTGATGATGTAAAGCCATTGTTCAGAACTTACACTTTAAAATCTCCTACTACAATTACAAAACCACAAAATCTTTTGGGCTGGTAAGCTCTACAGGCAATCATCTGGACCCAGCTCTCAAAGCTCGGTTCACAGCATGAGCTGAGATTTAAACTTCTCACTACTATTTAATGACTTATGTGAAAAAGTAGGGAAATAAACACCCACCTCATGTCAGAGTACTTTAATGTTACTGTGGTGAACATTGTTGTCAGAGATCTGTAGACAGGTGATAAAAGCATAAGACTAAAATAATCAAAGAACTGTGAAGTCTGAAAACTGAAGCTTCTAGCAGTTTCAAGTCAGCTGAATCTACTTCATCAGATGCTTGGTCCACGCACAAGAAGCCTGGAGCTGTTCATTTCATGCAGTGCTTATTGTGAGAATAGATATTAAATTTAAAGAGATTTTTGGGAAAATGAATATTTGTTATAGCAAAATCAAAAAAAAATTACTTTTGTTTTCAGTATTAGGGATTGAACCCAGGGGTGCTCTACCACTGAGGATGCATCCCCAGCTCTTTTTTATTTTTATTTTTTAATTTTAAGATAGGATCTTACTAAGTTCTGAGACTGGCCTCAAACTTAATGATTCTCCTACCTCAGTCTTCAGTCTCTGGTATCACAAGTGTGCACCATGATGCCCCAGTGAGAACTGCTATGTTTAAGGGAGATGGGCCACTACATACGTCACTTGTAACACTTTGTAACCTTCAAGTGCTGATACAAGTTAGTAGTTGAGATTAACTTTAAATTTATTTATAAGCATGAATTTTTGACATTAGCTATGGCATAAAAGGCTGGCTGGTTCCAATGCTCTTAAAATGCTTGATTCTGTACAACTCCTGTCAATTATTAAAATTTCAATAATATCTTAAGTTCACTTATTTCTTCAGTTCTGAGATGGTTCCTGTCACACATATTTAAAATCCACAATTTGCATTTTAGTGTGGAGATGATAAAAGTGAATTTATCTTTCAATCTTGTAACTACTTATTTCTATATTATTCCATTATTTTACATACTTTCAGTTCTATGAGAAATTTTTAAAAATTTTGTCACCACTAAAAGCTTAGTTTGAGTTAATTTGATCATGAATTTTTCCTAGTATACTTGTATTTGAAAAAAAAAATTCCACTATAAAAAGTTATAAAAGTCTTTGGCTACTAGGTACCTCTTGTGTTCTTATCTGAAAAATAAAAACTTCACTAAATAATCTAGAGAATTCCTTCTAAAACTAAGATAGTCTAACTTGAAGTCTCTTACATCTTTTTTTTTTTTTTGGTACCGGGGATTGAACTCAGGGGTACCTCGACCACTGAGCCACATCCCCAGCCCTATTTTGTGTTTTTATGTAGAGACAGGGTCTCACTGAGTTGCTTAGCGCCTCGCTGTTGCTGAGGCTGGCTTTGAACTCGCGATTCTCCTGTCTCAGCCTCCCTAAGTGCTGGGACTACAGGCTTGAGCCACCGCGCCCGGCTAAGTCTCTTACATCTTGATGAGAGAAACAATCTGTACCAAAAGAATGATCTGACAGGACTTAATGCTACTCAAAAGTCTGTAATGAAGAAAATCAATACATATTTTCAAGTATCTTGGTACATGTGGACACTAAACACTTGAAATATATGGTGGTGACATGTAACCATGACAGTTGCAGATGAAATCAAAAGAGATGTCACAAGATAGCAATTAGATCCATTAAATTATACATGTGAGAATTATCATAGCAATTATCATATGACCATTATAGATACAGAGTTATAGAATTAGGAAGAAATAGAATGTTTTAGTTAGGATATTCTTTATAAATAATTTAATTCAATTCTTGTTGTACAGAAGTGAAAAAAGATTTGAAGCCCTAATATCATAAGGAATGTCATGAAGATTCAGGACTGTAATTCACCTAAAGCCATCTTTCATCGTACTTTCATAATGTGATAATCTAGAATGAATTTGTGACTTCATGAAAATTTAGACACATGGAAATAATTAAGAAAAATGAAAATGAAGAAAAAATGGGATGTTCCATAATTTTTACCATATATACAAATCTAACAGCAAGAACATATTGCATTCATCCAATAGAATATTTGATAATAGGGGAGAGATATTTTAGAAGAGGACCTTAGATTGAGGGAGATCTTAATTATGACTTTCAAAATCTCCACCTTTATCAGGTAGGCAACAAGGAACCCTTATTACCATTTGAGTAGTTAACCACAAGACAATATTTGAAAAGTACCAAAAATAGTACTTATGGTAACAGCATCACTGAATAGAATGAATTAGATGGTAGATAATGGAATCTTATGGAAAAGTTAATAGAATTTTGCAGAATTCTTGGCATGAGTCCCATGTGCAACTTGAACTTCAATGACAATATTCTGAAAGCAAAATCACATTACAATTTATATAGTAATAACTCAACAAATAATGGTTGAATGAATGAGTGAATGAATTGAAGTATAACCATGCTCAATATCCTACTAGAAGAAAGTTTTGGATGTCTCTCCATATATTAGGTGTTGCTACTGCTATTTATCTTAAAGAATAATTGGGAGGTGGATATTGATGTACTAGGATGTCCCACATGGACCAAACTTCATTGATGTAGTGAGGATCATCACATACTATTCAGTGTTTTTGCCAATACAAGTTAGCTTCTAGAAAAGTTTCTAGGGTCTGAAACAACTAGTAATACTGAGGCTGAGTTTCCCAACAACAACTATGAATAAAATATCTGTGAATTTATAATCCCAACAATAATGGCTTTTGAATCATCTTACAGAAGAAGCATGAGTCCTAAGTTTTAAGTTTTTCAAACAATAAAATTAATCCACTTTCCCTAGTCAGATGTCACACATGGTCCCAAGTCTGACAAAGCTGAGTGCAGATTGACCTTTTCATCCTAAATAATGCAAAACTTCCTATTACCCTCTCCTACTTGCCATCCAGTCCAGCTCCTTTTCTTTCCAGTTTGGAGTTGCTTCCTGCATTTATTTCCTTTCTTCCTAAAATTCTGCTTCTGCCAACTACTGATTTACACAAAATCCCCTTATTGGCCTGATCTAACTTTCTTTGCATTTCTAATTTTCATCAAAACCATTTGTGTTTTGAAGTCACCTCCTGGCTCACCCCTCAACCCAACATAATTCTTTCTTAAAATTTCTTCTTCAACTTAGATGATTTAATTTTCTAATGCATTACCTATAGGACACTTTTTCATTGTTCTTGTCTTTACTGTCTTCTCATTTAATCTGTTCAGGATTAAACTATTTCATCCTCCTGACTCACAAGATAAATCTAGTGCTCCATTTTTGTTAGTTGCACCACGTTTGTACCAACAACCAAACTAGAAGTTGTGACCTATCATTGGTCTTTATCTGTTTTTATATCTAAACATAATTTGACATGTGTCCTACATTTCCTTTCTCTAAATTGTCTCTTACATTCACTAGGTCAACCACGTCATAGCCAAGGACCTTGTCTCCAAATTCAGTTTCTCCAGTTCGACATCTATAGTATCTTCCCACACATTCTTTTCTACATCTTTACAGTCCACAAAATCTTTCTAACGTATCACTCATTTCACTTTATTCTCCAGTTCGGATGACAACTCCCAAAGTCAATCCCTTTCAATTAATCTCTGCAAATAAGTTTATATTTGCCTTTTTACTTATCTGTCCATTGACCACTATCCCCACTATAAAATGTAATTTTCTATAGGCTGGGATTGTAGCTCAGTGGTAGAGCACTTGCCTCGCATGTGTGAGGCACTGAGTTCGATCCTCAGCACCACATAAAAATAAATAAATAAAGATATTGTGTCCAACTACAAAAAAGTATTTTTAAAAAAATGTAATTTTCTAATTCTCCCCTCAACATAATCGTTTAATGTTTAAATCCTCTACCACAAACTTCTTCACCACCCTCCCCAACACTAATGTCTCCTTTCTTGGAGTTTTACCACAGTTATGGACAGTATCACCTACCATTTTGCACTTAATAGTTCCATGGTTGCATAGTAAAAGTATTTACTGAATTAATCTATTCATTATTTTAACAAAATGTATTAAACAATAATGACTATGTGTCAGTCAACATTATACAAGAGCAGAAGATATCAATATGAATAAATTAGCACCAGACATGGTAGTGCATGCCTCTAATCTCAGCTACTCAGGAGGCTGAATTTGAGGCCAACCTGGGCAATCCAGCAAGACTTTGTCTCAAAAGGCAAAAAAATAGGGGGCTGTGGATATGGCTCAGTGGTAGAGTGCCCCTGGGTTCAATCCCAATACTACAAAATAAGTTAAATGTAAACAAATTTAAGAGCTAACTTCTGTTTGCATTTTAATAAGATTATATATTTTAACAAAATAAACATACACATATATTTACAGACAGTTATATTTTAGGAATGAAAACTTTATTCTGATTATATACATATAATAGGATCATGAACTAGTTAAAGTAATCGTAGATTTGCCATGGAAACTGCTATTAATATTGAGATCTGATGATGAGTAGAATTTTATAGGAAAACATTGCATGGCTGGGGCTGAGGTTCTGTGTCATGGTTGGTGGGATGGGGGTGGAATAGTCTCAGCAGAGGGAATATCAATAGAAAAGTCCTTAGCCGGGCACAGTGGCTCAAGCCTGTAATCCCAGCATTTAGGGAGGCTGAGACAGGAGAATTGCGAGTTCAAAGTCAGCCTCAGCAACGGCGAGGAGCTAAGCAACTCAGTGAGACCCTGTCTCTACATAAAACAGAAAATAGGGCTGGGGATGTGGCTGGGTGGTCAAGTGCCCTTGAGTTCAATCTCCAGTACCAAAAAAAAAAGAAAAAGAAAAAGAAAAGAAAAGTCCTTGAAGAACTTAGGAAAATGACACATGTAAGAAGCTCATGTGGAGAAGAGTAGAGATCCAAGAGTGAGGTGAGATGAAGCTGGAAAATTCCAAAGAGAAAGTCCAAAACTTTGTGAATCCGTTAAAAAAAAAGTATTTATCATTAAAACAATTTGGAACTTACCTGAAAATATTGAAAAGACACTGACACTTTGCAGAAATGATTTCCATTTCTCCAGATATACTCTATTGCTTGGGGTATCACATCATCACAAAAAGCTGAGATTGACCACATAATTGACTGTCTATATGAAGTCTCTTGAGAGTAAAATAAGACTTGCTGTTTGTATGGAAAGAATAGGTTTAAACTGGAACTCTACCAGGAAGGGTGTGGCTTCTGCTCACTCTGTGTATTGCTTCTGTATTTCCCCAGTGACTAGCTTAAGCTGAATACAAAACTCCACCAACCCTTGTGGATTAGTTGAACAGTGATAAAAATGTGTAAATATACTTTCTCTAGCATAGTGGCCTGTGTTTTCTAAGGTTTCTTTTGAAGAAAAGAAAGCATTAGGTTCCTCAAAATTTGATGATGGCAACTTTGATTTGACATTCCGTCAGTAAATTGTTCAACATTCTACTCAATTCAAATTGAATTTGCTGCCTCAAATGTCTAGAGTTGGTGCTGTACGGTTATTTTTCTATTTTATTATCTTTTAAACAGAGAAAAGTACCTGTTTGAAAACAGTTGATAAAGCTGGATCATCTAGTTCAAATGGAATTACAGGAAGGCCAAATAGATTTTCAAATTTAATACATTATCTAAATTTTTTTAGGATACCAAACCTTCCCATGTCTTTGCAACTTCTTGTGGTACTGAAGTAATCTTTTAGGTCTAGAAGAAAACAACTTTTTCATCCCTTTGCATTTATTGTAAAACACATTTTGAATATCCATTGCCTCCTCCACCCCCTTCTGCAAACACTCCCTACAACCTGAACCTTTTATTTCATTATGATCCTCACAATTTCTTTTCATCCCAGACTCATTGTTTTCTTTGTGCAAGTTTTCCCCAATTTTAATATTCTTTTAATGCTCTTCCAACTCCAAGCACATAAGGCCCCTCATTTGTCTCCTTTGACAATTTCTATAGCTTCAACTTTCAGGACTTCCATTTAGTGAAGTACTTGCTGGAATTCCACCAAATAATATTTCCACTCCTTAGTGTCTACTGGACTTAGGGGCTGTACTACACAGTACATATAGAGAAACTGGGCTGTAGAGTTCATCAGTGACTTTATGAGTGTAAATGTCTCCCTGACTGGATTACAAGGAGTATCAAGTCACACATTTACAGTGTTGAGCACAGGTGAACAGTCAGAGTCTAAGGAGTGATGGATGAACAGAAAGTCATTGTTATATTTCTTTGATGTTGCTCCCTTGTTGCTGTCCACAAAATGCTGTTCTTATCACTCTTCAGAAATCCCTGAAATAATAATCTAGCCTACCCATTTTATGTGAAAGAATATAAGGTAGCAGTAGAGGATTTGGACCTTGAAGCCTTTAGAATAATAGTTCTGCCACTTGCTACTTGGTCATTTTTAGCAAATTACTCAGTGGCCTAAATTTCTTCATCTATAAAATAAAGATATTGATAGCAATGATGTAATTCCCTTATGACATTAGTATTAAATGGATTAACCTTGCTGGGCGAGGTGGCACATGCCTGTAATCACTGTGGTTCAGAAGGCTGAGGCAGGAGGATCGAAGCCAGCCTCAGCAACTCAGAGAAGCACTGAGCAACTTAGAGAGATGCTGTCTCAAAATAAAAATTAAAATTAAATTTAAAAAAGAGATTGGGAGACATTAAGTAAGTACAGGTTATCCCAGGGATAGTGTGCTAGACCCAAAGAGGAAACCAAGAAGATAAAGAAAAGGGAATCATATTATATAGGGTGTTCATGTACTCTTAATTATTTTACTAAGATGATCATATATGTGTGCATGCATGAACATGTGGGTACATGCACATGTATAATATACATATATATACATATATAATATACATATATAATATTTTTATTTGTAGATCCTGCTTGAGATTCATATAATTTCTCAAGTCTATGGTTTAATTTTTTTTTCAGGTTGAAAAATATCAGACAGTATTCCTTTAAATATTAATTCTAGAGGCTATGGTTGTAACTTAGTGGTAGAGTGCTTTGTCTAGCATGTATGAAGTGCTGGGTTTGATTCTCAGCCACACATAAAAATAAATAAATAAAATAAAAGTCTAAAAGTTAAAAAAAAAAAAAAAAGAGATTGGGATTTGGTTCAGTGGTTAAGTGCCTCTGGGTTCAATCCCTGGTATCAAAAATAAATAGGTAGATAAATGTCTTAACTTCAAATCACAAATGCTACAACAGTACACAATATATAGTGAGCAATATTCAGGTTTTAGCTGTTATACTGGAAGCTCAAATCTTTAACTCCAGAATACAGATACATTCATTAACCTGCTGCCAATCTAAATCTTCCACAGTTATTTAAACATATCACAAGCTGCACTATTTGTCTTCCTGTGCTTTGTATTTTAGTAAAATATGTCCCATATGCCTATTTTAGTCCATTTGGGCTGCTATAACAAAATACCTTAGTCTGGATGATTTACTAAAAATAAAATTTATTTCTTATAGCCTGGTGGCTGAAAATTCCAAGATCAAGGATCCACCAGATTCAATGTCTGGTGAAGACTTGTAGCTATAGAATGTATGTCCTCTAGCCATGTTGTTACATGGTAGAATGGCAGGGGACCCCCTGGACCTATTTTATGAGTGAGCTAATCATCTTCCAAAAGATCCACCTCTTTATATCATCCCCTTGGAACTAAGGCTTCAACTTATGAATATTGGGGAAACACATACTTTCAGAACACTGCAATGCCCAGACCATGAATCTGAAAATTATACCCACATTTCCCTCCCATGGGCATGGATTTTCTTCTCATCACAAATTTTCTTCATTTTGTGCAGCAAACATCTGGATGACAAAGGACTAACAGAAACTCTCTTTGGTGGGTAAAGAAGCAGATATGTTTGGAAAAACTCAAAATTTATATCTGCCTTTTCTTCCCATCACATAATAAAAAGTATGGAATTCTTGCAACACTTTAGATTTACCTGAGTCATCACTTGGCTCCTCCACCCCACTGTCATCATCCCAAATCAATTATTTTCATACTGGACACTAGTTAGAAAAAGTAATGGGAAAATCCAAGGAGATGCTGAAACAGCATGCCAAATACTTATTGTAAATATACTGTACATTGTGCTCACCTGTTCATGAGTGTCAGTGGATGATTCTGGGATGAAGAATATTTCCTTAATTCTCTGTTATGAACAGGGAGGGGTCCAGACCAACTTTGGACTTAAGTTGAAGTCTGTTTGAATTTTAAGGCCTGAGTGAGCAACAGTTGTATATATTTTTTCTTTTTGTCCTTTGTTTTTGTTCCATATACCCTATTGTTTTGTTTTCTTTGTTTCCCTTTGAGAGAAGTAGAACCAGTGAAATGCTTTTTTGGTAATTAATTAATGCCTTGGTAAAGCTCAGATCAAATATATATAAACACGCACATCAACTACAGACACTAAAATCAAAAGAGCTTTTGATTTTTCCCTCCTCTTTATTTTCCTTGCCTCCATTTTCCCTTTAGACCTATAGAACACGAATACCCAAAGCAAAAAAAAAGAACATTATTTTTATTTTTAAAGAAAATTTTCCATGAAAATAAAATTTTCTTGTTCATGTTCTTCTGAGGGAGCACAGATTGTATATGTATATATATGTAAATTTACTTTGTATAGCAATTTCTTTTTCCTTGTATGTATGTGGGAGGAATAGAAATGTTCAGAAAGAACAATTTTGAAATATTTTACTGTGGTGTCAATGTGTGAAATGACTTAGCAATTCAAGTCAAAGTTTTCTTCATCTACTGCTGTTATTAAGGTACATTTGTAAGTTGAAATTGATTTGCAGCTCAACTGATATGTTTTTTAACATCTGAAGGCAAAAGTAACACATTTTTTTTTTCTAAAAGCCACCCACGTTGTCATTGCAACAATCAATTCTTAATTCTGTGGAGGTGTATGTATGAATGTGTGTTGCAAATATATGTATTCTGGCCATGAGAAATGTTTTTTAAAAAATATATCAAATACATTTAAAAATAACATTACTCTAGGCTAGGTGGGTAGGGGTAGTTATAAAGGAATATAAAATAAATAAAATAAAAGACTTCCTATAAACTAATAACAGATCAAAAGACAAAAGTAATTCTATTCATGTAGAAAAAAAAGTTTCCAAATCAAATATCAAGAAATGTAAATCAAAGTAATGTTAAAATCTTGGTTGATTTTATAAATATTTCTTAAAAATTAACTTATGTACTGGTTTTCTAAATGGAAAAACATGTTACGATTTTTGGAAAGATATTTTACTTAATTTGTATATCTATTTTGAATATTGTTATAAAAAGTGGATCTTAAATTCTAGCTCACTCTGCATCTTAGTCATTTCCGAGTGCCATAACTGCAAGGCTTATAAACAGTATACATTTATTTCTCCTAGTTCTATTGGCTGGAATTTGGAGATCAGGTTGTTAGCATGGTCCAGTTTTGGTGAGGACACTCTGGTTAGGTACAGACTGCTGATTTCTTGCTGCATCCTCCATGGAAAAAGGGAAGAAGCACATTCTTGAGACTCTCATAAGGACACTAAGCCCTGTCCTGAGGGATCTTGTCTCATGACCTTATCTAATCCTTACTCTCCCAAAGACCCTGCCTGTTCATACCATCACATCAGCGGGTAGGACTTCAACATATGAAGTTCAGAGAGAGATAAACATTAAAATCTTAACACTTCATCAACAACTCTGTATGGAGTGCCAATTAGGTACTTCAGTGTTAGACTGCATAGACACAATCCTTCATTTTTATCTCTACCCACTTCATTTGCAAATACTACTACTAAAATAAAAGAAACTTTTCCTTCCTCTTCAGCCTGGCCTAGGTTTGTGACTGTATTTGGTTAATAAAATGCAGTGGAAGTGAGGAAATTCAGACACAACTCTAAGCTTAGAGGGTCTTTATGTACTTCCAGTCTCTATTTCTCTTTGAATCCTGAGCAGACATAACAAGTGAAGACTCAAATAGCCTGTAGAAAACATCATAAATCACATTAATCAGAGACATGACATCCCAGTCAAGGCCATCCTAGTTCAGCTAACTTCTAGCTGATTGAGTGATTGACCTCAATCATGAAAATGAGCCTGGTCAAGACTATCCAACTAAGAACCTGAAATTGCCAGCCTATAGAATTGTGTTCTACATAAAGGCTTTTATTCCCCTGAAGATATGGGGTTGTTTTGCATCAAATACTAATTGAGATAGTTTTGCTTTCCAGGCTACAAGGGCAGATCCAAAGGGAAAATTAAACTAGGTCAGTGAGTTCTTCCTTAGACTATTTTCCACTATACCTTAGGCTGCCAAACTGGAAATATATGAGTACGGAATTTTCTAAACCTAGATTTCCTATTTGATGGAGAAACAACATCTGTAAAAAATTAAGTGTTAATAAATAATAACAAGAGGGGGTAAGACTTTTTTTTGACAATCTGATCATTTAGGATTTAACGTTTTTGTAAGACCAGATCCACTCAAGTTCCTTACTGAAATTTGTTAAAAATCAATACAATTCCTTCATTTGGTTGAAAGTAGTTCCAGACAGATTTCTGCTACTTGTATTTGAAAATTCCCTTATCTAAATTGTTTTAAAAATCAGGAAGAAACAAAATAAAATGTGACTGAGCAGCTGGTCATGGTAGTACTTACCTATAATCCAAGTTACTCAGGAGGCTGGGCAGGAGGATCATGAGTTGGAGACCAGCCTGGACAACATAGCAAGGTCTTGCCTCAAAATAATAATAACAACAAACAAACAAAACAATGACAGAAACAAGAAACAACCCCCAAACTAAAAGTGATTGAGCTATTGAACAACTCAATACCTTGTGCATAAAAGTCACTAATCAATAATCATTTATTTATGATTCACTAGGTTTGGAAGTAGAAATAACAGTCTTATCCTTAAAGGATTTGTATTCTAGCACAGAAGGTGGTTTAACATACTCAAAATTAAGACGTACAATCAGGAGGCCAAAGATATAGGAAAATTCTCTAATTCGGTTTTAACAAGTAAAATTTCAGCTTAACTTTGAGTTAAAAGCAGGGCCTAACTCAAATGCAAAGGCCAAAGAAATCATTCGTTAAAAGAGATCATAGAGACTTTTCTTTATCAAATATATCCTTCACTGGTTTGCTAATGTTCTCACAGCTAGAATTTAATATTCTTAAATGAAATGGTGAAGAGAATAACACTGAAAACAGACGTTTTTAGATACTATGTTTGAGAAACTACATAACGTTTATTATCTCTTTTAAATATACTTTAGAAATAATATGGATTATCTCATTATATTTTCAAAACAGTCCTATTAAATAAGGAATATTATATTTCATCTTATTATGAAATGTTATGTGAAATAAATTAGTTTCAGAAGAGGTAACTTAAATTTGAATTTATTTCCCCTTTGGAACACTACAAATATTTTTTGAAAATGCAATTAAGTCTGTTATGTACTATGTTCTATTTTGAAAATAAATTTAAGGTTGTTTTTTACTTCTGGCCTCAACTTTATTTCTTGACTGAAATGGACTGATTTCAATGTTTTTAAAAAGTTTATAGACATAGAAGTTATTGACTTAAGACTCTGAGACAGAACAAGGAGAGCCTTGGTGCCCCTACCAAGGTTTCCTTCCTATCAGAAATTACTTTCCAATAAGAAATGTTTTCACCAATCACCAGGCTCCAGAGCTGCTGACTCCTCCCCCAAGCTTTCCCTTGCTGCCCAAGTGAGCCTTTTGCCTGAACTTGACTCCTCTGAGATCTTCCTGAAGTGGAAAGTAGTGGGACCTTTGCCATATTTTGTGAGCAGACCACAGATAGTCCCAAGGCCATGAACACATGGCTATGTCGAGTGCCACAAGAGCAAAGAACTGACAGGATGTGGGCAGAATCCCAGGACCTTGTGCAAGTATTGACTATGTACCTGTGTGAGACTTTTTGTCTTTATACAGGAAACAGTCCAGGTACTTTATCCCCTGAGCAGTCTGACTTATGCTCAAGCATAAGTCACAATAAGTCCTCGTGGGGATGGCATTGCCTGTGTGCTTGTCATGATTTTTACTTTGAAATGAGCAAAAGAACCCAAGGTCAAAACTGGTAATACTAAGCTGGCGAGACTGGTGATAAATGTATTAAGAGTTAGTTCTACATCCAAGATTATAGTGTAAGGTTTTTGTCACTATTTCCTTTAATATGCTCCAGGAGAAATATCTTGAAGACAGTAATAACAGTAATTGAATGATATTGCAGTTCATGAAATTTCTCTATATGTTAAATGATCAAGATTTTTAGTTCTCAGTGGTATTCTTAAGTTTATCTTCAGCATGTATTTTCTTTTTTACTTTATAAATTTTACTTTCTTTGTTAATATTTTCTCATCAAAACTCAAAAGAATAGTATAATCTGTGCTCTTAGTTATTATAGTGAGCCTTCCATATCTGTGAGTTTCTCTTTGTGGATTCAACTAACCATGTATATAGAAAATAGTGTGTCTGTACTTAATATGTACAGATATTTTTCTTCTCATTTTCCCCCTAAATAATATGGAACAGTTTGAGCATCTTTTATTTGAAAATCTTGGAAATTAAAGCAATGTTTCAGATTTTGTATTTTGGAATATTTTCACATGTCTAATAAGATATCATGGGAATGGAACTGAAGTCTAAACATGAAATTAATTCATATCTCATATACTTGCACATATATCTTGAAGGTAATTTTATGCAGTATTTTTAGTGTGTCTGGATTTTGACTACAACTCACCACATGAGGACAGGTGTTAGAATTATCTACTTCTGTCTGCATTCAAAAAACTTTAGATTATTTAACATTTCAGATTTCAGATTTTTAGAGTAAGGGTGTTCAAACTGTATAAGAACTACTTACACAGCACTTACATTATATTAGCCTTAATAAGTAATCTGGAGATACTTTTAAGTATATGGGAGAATATCCAGTCTGTATGCAAATTCTACACCATTTTACATAAGGAATGTGAACCTCCACTGACTTGGATATCCATAGCAGTTCCTGGAACTAATTCCCCAGGTATACCATGAGGAAATTATACACACACACAAATACATATATAATATAAATATAATATATAAATATACATATAATATATAAATATGTATATTGTTCTTTATAATATTTGAGTATATTTGCATATTTGTGGTTATGATCAACAGAGGAAAGATGGATAGCACAGAAGAATTAGATTAACTTCAAGCAAAAAGCCTTTTAAAAAGTGAAGAGTGAAGAGATGAAATCACAAATGCCAGAAGAACTGAGTTTTGACAGGTGACATTTTCCTATTATGTGTGTGTTTGTGTGTGTATACATGCACACACACATATATTTGGTTAAGTGCAGATGCTACTGTTATTGCTGCTTCTGCTATTGTGATGACGACGATGACGACAATGATGATATTACATGAGCTCATTTCTGCTTTCACAACAAAATGTGAGACCAGATTGTTATTCATGTTTGGATAAAGTCGCTTGTGGAGGGAAAAATATAAATCTAAGAATATCTAAAGTGGAGTTTCATATAGAGATTGTATAATTTCTAATTGCATTTGAATGTCCTTTTGAAATTTTTGATGTCTACTTCATTGAAAATGTTGTGCACAATTGCATAATATAAGCTGTTGGACAATACACTCAATTCAGAGTGTATTGTCATTTTCTTAGTAAATATCCTAGTATTTGTGTTGCACTTAGTTGTTTGGTCTATTTTCCAGCTTTGTCCTGACATGGGTTACCATCAATGACCTCTGTACTGTTACGTAGTGAAATGTCGCTAGGCCTGGTATATTTCTCACTACTATTGGTATAAGGAGGGGATGGACAGTGGAGATCATGACTGGGTCACTGAAAATCCAAGACTGGAGTAGAGCTGAATGTTGGGACCAATACCTCTCCTGATATTAAAGGTGCCAAGTAATTTCTTTTGGATATTTGAAATTAAAGATAAGGTGAAGCTTGGGATGGAGACGTCATCTGTTTAACAAAGCAAAGACTATTTAGGGATGGAGAGAATAAGGACAAATGCTTACGTGAAACATTGACCAAGCTCTGCTTTCCTGATTTTCTAGTCTTCTAATCTAATGCCTTATGAAACTTTTGTCATTGCTCCTTTGTCCTGTAAGACATTAACTTAATTCTTCTCATAAAGTCAACTATTTACTAAGCTTCACTAAGTGGGCTCTGTTACTTAGAATTAAATGATACCTGAATAAGACACTTTGGAAACCACTTTGGAATTGGACAATACACTCAATTCAGAGTGTATTGTCATTTTCTTAGTAAATATACTAGTATTTGTGTTGCACTTAGTTGTTTAGTCTAGTTTCCAGCCTTGTCCTGACGTGGGTTACCATCAATGACCTCTGATTTTTGAACTTCAACACCCAGGAATTTTATCTGATGGTAGAATCAGTAAGAACCAGAATGTTGGTATTATTGCCAATAAAGCTGATGATCAAATAATTAATAGAAGCATATGTCTAGAATAAGGGAAGTGTTAATGTTAGTACATTGTTTTCTGATCAGAATGCAAGGGTAAAGCAACCAGAAATGCTGCATCTCCACTAAGTGTTAGCTCTGATCTACTAGCAAGATTGCAGCCAGGCATGGTGGCACATACCTGTAATCCCAGCAGGCTGGGAGGCTGAGGCAGGAGGATCACAAGTTCAAAGCCAGC